>CAJHNH020002773.1:799908-895369 GCA_905116865.2 Candidula unifasciata
AGAGAGTGACAAAACCTATGTCACAGACCGTCTCTTTCTCGGAAATAAAAACGTAAATTCAGACAACAGACTGCGACACCCATAACCTTGACCATAGTAGACTAGTCCAAGCAACTTATCACTGGAGTTGACCTACAACCGGTGGTGTGCAAATGGGGAGACCATCGTATAAATAACCAAATTAGGGTTTCGGTTTAACTTACACATCAACCTTTTAATGGACTACACACACACACTAACAAGGAAAGAGGCACGCACTCGCACACACGCACATATGCAAACACACACACACATACACACACACAGAATACGCGACACAAGTCAAGGGTCACGTGGAAAAACACTGCTTGAAACCATCAAGCAAATCTGATTTAAACGTAAGCAATATCAGTTAAAAACAATACTTTTTGAATATCAAATTCACATGTCAATTAAGAAATTGAAACACACATTCAAACGCAAAAACCAATCGTGAGATGAGATGCCCGAGAAAAGCCGCCAACAAACCATCCGAGATGAAATACTGTCAGACAAACTATGGGAACGACACCTTGTAGTAGATTCAACGAGAAACTGCAGATCAAACGGTCTGGCCATCTCGCTAGAATGCAGGAAGATCAATACTGCTAGACTAGAACCGCTAGAAAAGAAATACTGTCCTTACAATACTAAACCGAGTCTGATGCCTAATTGTTTACAAAACTAAAGTCTTATCTCTTCTTGACAAATGTACGACTAATCTATTTGTTTCAGCTACAATCTGTAGTGTGTAGTTTTTCCCCCAAAAAGGTAAGATGTGTACAGGTCTTATTATGAGACCAAAGGTAAGTACATTTGGGTGACTGAGCTTTTCTGCTTTTTATATGTTTCAATGGCGAAATTTTTTTAATGTGTGTTTAGTTTTAATGTTTTTGAGATGTGACATTTCATAACGAAAAGAACTGTTTTGCGTCTTCGTGTCTTTGCTTTAATGTCTTATAAATGGCGTTTAAAACAATGTGAGGTAAAGTGATGCATGCATATGATATTCCATAGCAATAGCGAGTTCGACCAATAAGACCAGTTCGGGTAAAGAAAAAGTATTCTACAGAAAGTCCCTGGACTTTCAGGACTACCGGCGCCATTACGTATTGACAGGTCGCTCTGACCGTGTCTGCAATAAAGTTCTCCTTGGCAAGAAATTGATTCGTTTAATTGCCAATGTGGCTAGAAGGTCTATGTTTTCAATTCGCATTTAGGCGGGTTTATATTCCTTCGAAACTTACCTTGCTTTTCAGGTCAAACCAAACTAAAAAGGGTACCAGATAACATCCTGGGAAGTAAAAGCGACCGCCGTGATGATGACCCCATCACCCATTCTTCTTCTTCTGCCTTTCTATCCCCCAATGGAGCATAGGCCCTCAACCAACTCACGCCAAGTCGTTCTATCCTTCGCCATTGCATGGAGCTCTCCCCATGTCCTCCCCATCTTTCTAACTTCATTCTCCAGCTTTCTCCATGTGTTTTTTGGCCTTCCTTAATTCCTATACCCCGTGGGTTCCAATGCAAAGACATTCTAGTTATGCTGTTCTCTTGTTTTCTCAGTGTGTGTCCTATCCAACGCCAGCGTCTTTTCCTCACCTCTTGGTCCACTGGAGCCTGTTTAGTTATCTCCCAAAGCTCTACATTAGCTATTCTATCATACCATTTAATTCCTTCTATTCTGCGCAGGCACCAGTAAATGCATGTTTTAAGATTATTAGTAATTGTCTTACCATCGCCCACTGGTTTATATCAATCTGAGTCCAGCAATGTGTGACCGAAGCCTCACTGGCGTAACTAATATTTTTTCCCTTAAATTTATTTTTAATTGTGTCTATTGGCAGACAGAAACCTCCAGCATGAGGGCTGGACACACGGGAGTCTTTGCTATGTTCCTTGTTATCCTGGCGTCTGACGTCACAGCAAACGATTGCGTCTACGAGGTAACTCTGAAGAATATTGACTGACGATGTAGTTCCTCGGCACCATTTTGTGGTGGGGGAAGAACAGTAGCATGGAGCCAACAGTCTGCACACAAATAAGCCACATCTGTAAAACGGAAGTGCATGCAAAACTCAAATTGTGAAACAAGACCAAGGTCCAGAAGTGAACAGAATTTACAGCCGGCAAATGTTGAAAAGAAGAAGATACTAAAGATCTATTAAACACATACTCCTACTAGAGATAAATGAATCACAGACAGACAGACAGACAGACAGACAGACAGACAGACAGACAGACAGACAGACAGACAGACAGACAGACAGACAGACAGACAGACAGACAGACAGACAGACAGACAGACAGACAGACAGACAGACAGACAGACAGACAGACAGACAGACAGACAGACAGACAGACAGACAGACAGACAGACAGACAGACAGACAGACAGACAGACAGACAGACAGACAGACAGACAGACAGACAGACAGACAGACAGACAGACAGACAGACAGACAGACAGACAGACAGACAGACAGACAGACAGACAGACAGACAGACAGACAGACAGACAGACAGACAGACAGACAGACAGACAGACAGACAGACAGACAGACAGATAGATAGATAGATAGATAGATAGATAGATAGATAGATAGATAGATAGATAGATAGATAGATAGATAGATAGATAGATAGATAGATAGATAGATAGATAGATAGATAGATAGATAGATAGATAGATAGATAGATAGATAGATAGATAGATAGATAGATAGATAGATAGATAGATAGATGATAGATAGATAGATAGATAGATAGATAGATAGATAGATAGATAGATAGATAGATAGATAGATAGATAGATAGATAGATAGATAGATAGATAGATAGATAGATAGATAGATAGATAGATAGATAGATAGATAGATAGATAGATAGATAGATAGATAGATAGATAGATAGATAGATAGATAGATAGATAGATAGATAGATAGATAGATAGATAGATAGATAGATAGATAGATAGATAGATAGATAGATAGATAGATAGATAGATAGATAGATAGATAGATAGATAGATAGATAGATAGATAGATAGATAGATAGATAGATAGATAGATAGATAGATAGATAGATAGATAGATAGATAGATAGATAGATAGATAGATAGATAGATAGACTCAATGTCCGTTTTTTAATCCAACGATTACCTGTTGATTGCAGGTGTGTTCATGTGAAGTCAATTTCGTCGACTGCCTCAGACTGGGGTTGACAGCCATCCCACCATTAAGACCCCCAGGAGAAGAGCTACCAGAAGACCTCCAGTTTGATGTTAGTTGTTTATCAGATCACCATGTTTGTATGTTAGTTACATAATATATCATCGTTTTTCGATGTTATTTACACATAATATCATTGTGTTTTGATATTACTTATGTATTATGTCATCGTGTTTTGATGTAAGTTAATATCATGTCCTCGTATTTTGATGTTTGTTATATATAATGTCCTCGTTTTTTTATGTTTGTTATATATAATGTCCTCGTGATTTGATGTTAGTTACATATCACGTCCTCGTGATTTGATGTTAGTTACATATCACGTCCTCGTGATTTGATGTTAGTTACATATCATGTTCTCGTGATTAGATGTTTGTTACATATCATGTCCTCGTATTTTGATGTTAGTTACATATCATGTCCTGGTGATTTGATGTTACTTACAAATCATGTCCTCGTATTTTGATGTTTGTTACATATAATGTCCTCGTGATTTGATGTTAGTTATATATCATGTAATCTTTACAGTAATGGCAGTTTACTGATAACTTCAGAGGCATTTACAAAACTCTAACATGGGGATCATGATTTTTCTTTGACTAGGATCGAAGTCTACATATACCAAGTGAAACAGCGCCTCGTCAAATCCATGCAAGAGCTCACAATCGCTATATCAGCCATTGCACAACAACAAAGTTAAAAGTTACAATTTAAAGTCGAGAGGACTGACATCATTGCAGCTGGCTTTACCTCAAATGGCACAGTTTCGTTCCGCAGAACGGCTGCCCGCCTAAGCACGAACAACATATCTCCAGCGATAATCCTCGATGGTATCCGTAACTGTACTAGTTAACTAAACCAGGTATCCGTGAAACGAACTTAGGACCTTCAAAGCGTAAAAAGTTCTCTGCATGAACACACTAAGAAACATGCTTAGGGGAAGATCGAAGCCCTTATGAATATGCCTGATATGCAATGACGATGATCTTGAAAAGAACAATGAACATTGCGTGAAAACCACCAGGAAAGCACAAATGGAAAATTTGCGGCACTCCCCCAGAAGAGCTGGGTAGACCCTATTGTAGTCAGCAGCTACATTACCTCATTATATAAGATTGGTTAGTTGGGCTTACTGTAACTTATAGTGGTAATGTTTCGATTTCTGTGGACCTGTGTTTATCTGGGTAAAGCTTCGACATCATAGATTTAAGATTAAGCCCAAATTAATCCTCTTTTCCTCCTCAACAAAATTAAAAGTCTTCATACTTATAGCCCCCGTTGCTTGTGAGTTGACTACTTAATCTCTTTGGATGCAAACATGAACTATAAATTGAACATAACGTTCTACAGGTTTGCCAACTAATACTTACAGGTTCGAAGAGAAACCTGGCCTCAAGCGCGAAGTGTGCAGAGCAATCTTTGAGGAACCGCGAAGGATCTGCAAATGACATGCGAATTCATAGAGGCAGGCCACCTGACGATCTGACCTAAGCATATGAAACCGAATACAACAAAGAAGAAGACAGAAGGCTTTGCGATAGAAACAGTTTAATTGTGAATCGTCTCAAAAATGTTACATATGGTAGAACATTTTTGACACAAATTCTAAGGAACCGAGCAATCAAGAGTTCGCCCTAAAACAAATCAATGTAAACCGGGAATAAATAATGGTAACAGATACCTGTTGTGACCAAAATTTTATCATCTTAACTGCATTTTTCTTCTTAAGCGAGTTTGAGTTAACAACGTTTTATTATATAAGCTTTATTGACGGTTGTTTCCTATCTTTGTTTACAGGGCAACTACATTACATCAGTACCCGCAGGAAGTCTCCCAGCTGGGCTTGTACAGCTCACTTTCAACGACAACCCTATACAGACCATAGACGACGATGCCTTCATTGACTCTGCAACAACTCTACAAACTCTGGGTCTAACTTTAGTTCCACATTCAAGAATTCCCGACGCTCTGCTGAAATTAAAGAGCCTCACCTTCTTTGAACTTTATGACACTAACGTTGGAGATTGGAATGAAGAGGTGATGAAGTATCTGGCACCCAAAACTACAGTCGATATCTTTGGGCAATGTCAGTGTACGCACATGGCCTGACTGGTTTCAGTACTGCAACCAAGTGACAGAGTTGTCGCTCGATAACAGCAACATTACATCTATACCGGACAATGGACTGGATGGTATGGCCAATAGTTTAATCACCCTGTCTCTTTCTGGCAACAACTTAACTTCCGTTCCCAAAGCGATTTCCAAATTGGTCAATATCACGAATTTGTACGTAGACCATAACAAGTTAACAGACCTTACCTGGTTGCCAAAACAAGCCAGATTGGATACGCTAGCTTTAAACAATAATAAAATCTCCAATGGGACTCATTTAAGTGATGCTTTGATACCTTTCGGAGAATTTTTGAGCGACCTTGATTTGATAGACAATGAGCTGACTGCAATTCCTGATTTACATTTCCTGACTGTTCAGAGCATTGAATTGTCCTTCAATAAGATTTATGATCTGAATGCAGGATCTCTACCACCTAATCTTAACGGGTTGAGTCTAGATCACAACCTCCTGTCTTCAATTCCAAGTGTGGTTTTTAGTGTCCAGTCGCTGCGCTCGTTAATGATGCCGTCAAACTTAGTAACCCGTGTGCAAGCATCGTTAATTCCTGCGACATTGACGTATCTTGATCTCCAACAGAATCTACTCACTGAACTAACAGATACCAGTTTTCCAGAAAATTCTAGCCTACTCTATTTGTACCTGAATAATAATCCTTTAACGACAATATCCGATCACGCGTTCGCTAATCTGGGGCAACTACAGGAGCTTCACCTGAGTAGTACGAGACTAGCTCGTCTACCCCTCGGCCTGACCTCGCTCCACAGTTTATTTTCACTTGATGTCAGCGACATCACTCGCCTTGTCTGCACCTGCCTGGAGAAAGATTTAGCACCTTGGATCAAGTCCATGAGGTCATGGGAAGTCTTAGGTACCTGCGGCCTAATGAATGTGTACGACTTTTTCTCTTTATTAAGCCCAGGCTGTCCGCCTTAATATGTATTCAGTAACCTTCGTCAGACACTTCAAATTACTGACAAATTGTAACTGACAAATTCAGGATTTAAAAATTAAAAAAAGCACCACTGTTATTAAATTCTTTCAGGAGTTGGTTCTTCAGCTGCTTAAGTTCTAAAAAAGCTTCGCAGATAGCAGAAAGTGATACAGGCCGATAAAACAGGCAGATACGTTCAAGTGTGGTTTATTCTGTATTTCATTTGAAAGAATTCAATTACTTGCTTCATTTGATTAAATTCTTACTTTGTTTTGCACCCGACAAGATAGGGAGAAATATAACAAGCAATAAACCGTGCAATCTACTGGCTGCATCTTCTTTATTTAAATGTACAAAGGGGACAGATTGCTTTCATTGTTGTTACCGAATGTTTCTTATTTATTCCCATCTGATTTGTCATTCTCCGTGGCTCTGCTTCATTCAACAGCCATGTAGAAAGGAAGAGGGGGTGGGGTGTGCTCAGAAAGCCATGAAACAACTACGAGTACTCATTGAGGATTTGCACTGGTACGATGGAACAGTCAAGAGACTCACTGAGGCTGTGTAATGGCACGATGGAACAGTCAAGAATACTCACTGAGGCTGTGTAATGGCACGATGGAACAGTCAAGAATACTCACTGAGGCTGTGTAATGGCACGATGGAACAGTCAAGAATACTCACTGAGGCTGTGTAATGGCACGATGGAACAGTCAAGAATACTCACTGAGGCTGTGTAATGGCACGATACAACAGTCAAGAATACTCACTGAGGCTGTGCACTGGCACGATACAACAGTCAAGAGTACTCACTTAGGCATACATTAGCACGATACAACAGTCAAGAGTACTAATTGAGGCTTGCACTAGCACGATACAACAGTCAAGAGTACTAATTGAGGCTTGCACTAGCACGATACAACAGTCAAGAGCACTCACTGAGGCTGTGCACTAGCACGATACAACAGTCAAGAGTACTCACTTAGGCATGCACTAGCACGATACAACAGTCAAGAGTACTAATTGAGGCTTGCACTAGCACGATACAACAGTCAAAAGTACTAATTGAGGCTTGCACTAGCACGATACAACAGTCAAGAGTACTAATTGAGGCTTGCACTAGCACGATACAACAGTCAAGAGTACTAATTGAGGCTTGCACTAGCACGATACAACAGTCAAGAGTACTAATTGAGGCTTGCACTAGCACGATACAACAGTCAAGAGTACTAATTGAGGCTTGCACTAGCACGATACAACAGTCAAGAGTACTAATTGAGGCTTGCACTTGTATGACGGAAAGAAACTGACTCACGAAGAGAACTAATTGCCCACATCAGAAAGAGACAATCTACATTCTTTGGTCATGTGATGAGAAGACGAAAACTGGAGTACATCGTGACAGTAGAAAAGCTGGAAGGGAGGAGAGGCAGAGGGAGACCGAGAAAACAGATGCTGGATGGTTTGACATCATGGCATGGAAGATCATCTGTGTCAGAGTTGACTGAAAGCACACGAGACAGAAGGGTGTGGGTAGACATGACTGCCAACGCCACACGGCATGGACTTTAGGAAGAGGTACACATAAAAATGTAACTGCACACTTTGAGTTTATTAATATACGAATGGGCTTCAGATTAAACCTTTCAAGTGTGATATAAATTAGAATAACCAAGCTATTGTCAGGTAACCAGTCAATTTTGTAGTTAAGGGTGTCGAGTGTGTTAACACTGACATCAGGCCTGACATCACGGTGCAGATGAACACAGTGACATCATAGTGACAGTGTGAGGCCCCCCCCCCCCCCCCGCACACTTTTGACATGCGCTTTCCATCACACTTTTGAGATTTTCATTTGAAGCTCCTTTGTTGTTTGTAAAAAATTGTTATGGACTTTTCTGCATGTTTTTGATACAAACTGCAGTAAAAATGTTTTGGCAAAAAAAAAAAAAAAAAAGCCACCACTGCGTGAAAGAAAAACTTGTTTAAGGATTCGAACCAGCAGATCAGTAATATGGAGACTACAGTACTTTGTTCCTGGACCATTCCTGCTGGAAAATAAAATCTTTCCATAATTTGTTTATGTAAAGCGAAACGACCTTGAACAAAAGCTCTTCGCCTGATTGCTTAAAAAATATAAAAAAATAAAAATAAAAACTCTTATCTTTTGACAAGTATCCGGCTTGTGGGTCTATTTGCGCTGCCAGCTGTAGTGTGTAGAGTTTTCCCAAAAAACGTAAGAATGTCTACGTGTCTTAACTTTAACTGTCTTTTATATGCTGAGATTTGACAACGAAGGGTAAGCACTTTTAGGTGGCTTAGCTTTAATATCTCTCATATGTTGCGATCTAATAAAGAGAAATCGTAATTTCATGTGTTAATGTATTTCAAAAACTAACATTTCACGACTAGAAGTAAGAACTGTTTTGTGCCGTTGTCTTTAAAATTGTTTGATTTAATGGTAAGAATTTTGAGTGCTTTAACTTTAATGTCGCTCAGATGTTGAGCAGGGATGATATCTTTGGGAGCATTTGCTTGTCCATTATTGTGTTGAAAATGTAGAGATTTAATGACGAAGGTTAGCTATGTTTCACGTCTAAGCATTCATACCTTTTAAATGTTTAGAGTTGATGACCAATGTCAAAAGTGTGTAGGTGTCGAAAGTCCTATGTGTTGAAAATTTCCAGTACCGATGATGAAAGGTAATAAATTATGTTTCCCAGAAAAAAAAAAAAAAGATGTAACATCATTACCCTCTGAAAAAACATGATTTAAAAAAAAAAAAGGGATGCTTGTAATGTACAGCCTATCCTGAATATGAGCTCTAGTTAAGGTGGTTATCTTGATGGTTGGATTTCGTTTGGCTGTTTAAACCAGCGGTTTTTAACCTGCCGTTCGCTAACTTTTTGTGTGTGGGGGTGGAACGACCCTTTCACAGAAGTCGCCTAAGACAATCGGAGAACATATATTGATTGAAATTATTAAGGAAAATAATTGTCTGGGGGTCGCCACAACATTAGGGAACAGTATTAAAGGGACGTGGCATTAGGAAAGTTGATATCCACTGGTTTAAACAGACAACGAACGGACGTACTTTGTAAAACCAATGTTTATGTGTCATGAGACAAAATATAAGGCACACTTGAGTGCAAGAAAGAAATATAATAATTCCTCAGATAAGTAAAGTTCTCTTCCTTAGTCAGTCTTGAAAGAAAGTGAAGAGAACTGATTTCCCACAACAGAAAGAAACAATCTACATTCTTTGATCGTGCTGTTAAAACAAAAAAGAGAAAACTGGAGTATATCGTGACAATAGCATGTTGGTTTATACAAACCGTATTAATAGTATTCTGGCTTCATAAAAAAAAAAAGAAAATACCACTGCGGGAAAAACCAACACTTGTTTAAGGATTCACACCAGCAGATCAGTGATGTGGAGACTATACTATTTCGGTTCCTGGACAATTCGTGCTTAAAAAAAAATCTTTTGATAACTTCTATATGTAAAGCGAAACGCCATTGAACAAAAGCTCTTCGCCTGATTGCTTACAAAATGTAGAAAAAAAAAAAAAAAAAACTCTTATCTTGTTGACAATTTTCCGGCTTGTGGGTCTATTTCAGCTGCCAGCTGTAGTGCGTAGAGTTTTCCCAAAAAACGTAAGAATGTGTACGTGTCTTAACTTTTAATGTCTTTCATATGCTGAGATTTGACAATGAAAGGTAAGCACTTTTAGGTGGTTCAGGTGGTTTAGCTTTAATATCTCTCATATGTTGCGATCTGATAACGAGGAATTGTAATTTCATGTGGTAATGTATTTCAAATACGAACATTTTACGACGAAAAGTAAGAACTGTGTCTTTGTTTTATCGTCTTTCAATTGTTTGATTTAATGGTAAGAATTTCAAGTGCCTTAACTTTAACGTCGCTCAGATGTTGAGCAGGGATGATACCTCTGGGAGCATTTGCTCGTCCATTATTGTGTTGAAAATGTAGAGATTTAATGACGAAGGTTAGCTATGTTTCATGTCTAAGCATTTATACCTTTTAAATGTTTAGAGTCGATGACGAATGTCAAAAGTGTGTAGGTGTCTAAGTCTAATGGGTGCTTTATTAATATCCTACCCCAAACAGGGGAAATCCACAGGTCACGGAACAGTCTAATATTTTACGTGGTGGTAGATAGGCTGCTTGCAGTCCTGGGACCTAGGCTGTATGCATTCGTGTGACCTAGGCTGCACTCTCTCGTGGGATGTAGGTGGGTTGGGGTTAGGGCCAGCTCTTTATGTCTGGTATCGTTAAAAGCATCAGAAATCCGGGAAACCCAGTTTTACCACCCTCTAAAATGTTGGACTGTCCTGAATCAAGACCGAAGGGATGCGATATCTATATAGTACCGAGCCAATGGGTATACATTTCATGGTTTCAGGATACTTAAAAAAAAAAATAAAGATGGCATTACGTTTGCGTTACACACTTTCAGGCTATAACAAAAACACTACTGTGCCAGTTTGAAATGGAAAGCTTGAATGTGTCTTTTTTGAGCAAATATTAAAACAAGACACGTCCTAATTTTGGGGAAATACCGAATATGGCAGTTGTCATGTGTTGTGATTGTTATGTTGAGTGCGAACAATTGTGAACATTATATTTTGTACGTATTGTCGGCGTCTGTTGTTTAGGAGTTGCGAACGCAGTTTATAATGCCGAGATGTCGGGTTCGATCCCAGCTTATGGCTATTTATTAGCAGCCCGTCTTGTGTTGGGTTCGACAGTGGAATCTAGAGCCCACTATTTCGAGAGCAATACCAACTAAAAAAAAAAGTTAGTTTCGTATCCTTTACAGGACATTGCAGAATCAACACCAGCTTTTTTTTTTTGGCTGTTGTGATTTTTCTAGGCAAATTTTACGTTTATAGTTGCCACTGAACGGTCAGCTCTCGGTACCGCTGTTGAAACCGACGCAAGACAAATTGTCCGCAGCTGGGATCGAACCCGGCACCCCGGCATTACGAAGCGCGTTCGCAGCGCCTAAGCCACAGACGCTGTCAATAGCAAACTACTGAAAGTAAAATTGCTTAACGCAATCACAAACCGCTAATACAATGTTAGGATGTGTTTTGCAACATTCTGTAAAAGTATACGCAGCTCAGTTTTTGTTTTTAAATTTACAGAAAGAGTTCTGAAAAATTCTGTAAAATATACTTACAATTACGCTACTAGCTTGATGCCATCACAGCATCATCATGTAGCAGGTCCTTTGCAGAACGTCGCTCTCGTCACGGTCTGCCT
Source organism: Candidula unifasciata (assembly GCA_905116865.2). Classification (NCBI taxonomy): domain Eukaryota; kingdom Metazoa; phylum Mollusca; class Gastropoda; order Stylommatophora; family Geomitridae; genus Candidula; species Candidula unifasciata. Next base: position 811,512 of record CAJHNH020002773.1, read on the forward strand.
AGAAGAAACTCGGTCTCTCGCCAGTTCTCCTGCCTCGCGTACTTTCGTGTTAAGGAGCCACTTATCTGCTGTTCCCATCTTAGTCTACCCCTGCCCCTTCTTCCTGGTACCATGCCTTCTGCTATTTGTTTTTCAATCTGCCATGGCGCTTGATATGACCAAAATATTTCAGCTTCCGAGACAAGATGTTGTTTATTACCTCCTGTATATATGAATAAAATAAAAGGTTAATTTCCCACGCCCCTAAGCGAATTGAGTATGCAGTGCCAGATCCCTATTCTTATAGACAAACGGGCACTCGGTCAACATCACGCCGGCCTTCTTCACTTCTCAAAAATTTACCCAAAACTTAGTTTTAGGCTTGGTCAAAATGGGACCTGAAAAAAAAAAATGGAATGAAATTCACCAAGACATTAATAATATTTGCCCTTTGTTTCTGAATCGGTGAATGCGGGCTGTACATATAGACGTTTAGAACTGTAAAGGTTTCTTTCTCATATCTATTTGTTTGCCCCCCCCCCCCCCCCCTTTCTCTACATCTTCCGTGTTCTCTATCTACTCTCACATTCTGTCCTGTTCTCTCTTTATATCTTCTAACCCCTGGATTCACTTTGTCTTCTCCATTCTTCTTCATGTCCTTTCTCTGTCTAATCTCACATTTCTTCCTTACTTTTTCTTGCCTTTCCTCTGACTAGTCTTTATATGCATTGCCTTTTCCTTTTCTTCTCCCTCTATTTTCCTTGTCTTCTCCCTTTCTCTTTCTTTTCTTCCCTCTGTCTAGTCTGTACATGCATTGCCTTTCCTTATCTTGAGTAAATTTTATTTCAGTATTATCTGTCTTCTGCGCGTCCTTGCTCTGTCTTCTCACCGTCTTCTCCTGTCGTATCCTTGTCCTCTTCCTGTCGTCTCATCTTTTCCTTGTGTCGTGTTTCTGTCTTCTTCCTGTCTTTTTCATGTTTACTCTTTGTCTAAATTCTCAAACAACATACGAACTTTGTAAAACCAATGTTTTTGTGTCACAGAACAAAATAAAAGGCATACTTGAGTGTAAGAAAAAAATAGAATAATTCCTCAGAGAAGTAAAGTTTTCTTTGTAAGTCGGTCTTGAAAGAAACTGAAGAGAACTGATTTCCCACAACAGAAAGAAACAGTCTACATTCTTTGATCGTGCGATAAAAAAATTAGAAAACTGGAGTATATCGTGAGGATCGCATCCTTTTTTTTTTTATACAAACCGCAGAAATATTATCTTGGCTTCATAAAATAAAGCCACCACTGCGGGAAAGAACAAACTTGTTTAAGGATTCGAACCAGCAGATCAGTAATATGGAGACTACCCTACTTCGGTTCCTAGACCATTCCTGCCAGAAAAATAAAACCTTTCCATAACTTGTATATGTAAAGCGAAACGACCTTGAACAAAAGTTCTTCGCCTGATTGCTTAGAAAAACAAAAAAAACTCTTATCTTGTTGACAAGTATCCGGCTTGTGGGTCTATTTGCGCTGCCAGCTGTAGTGTGTAGAGTTTTCCCAAAAAACGTAAGAATGTGTACGTGTCTTAACTTTAACTGTCTTTTATATGCTGAGATTTGACAACGAAAGGTAAGCACTTGTAGGTGGCTCAGCTTAATATCTCTCATATAATGCGATCTAATAACGAGAAACTGTAATTTCATGTGTTAATGCATGTATTTAAAATATTAAAATGTCACGACTAAAAGTAAGAACTGTTTTGTGCCTTTGTTTTATCGTCTTTCAAATTGTTTGATTTAATGGTAAGAATTTCAAGTGCCTTAACTTTAAATCGCTCAGATGTTGAGCAGGGATGATACCTTTGGGAGCATTTCCTCATTCATACCTTTTAAATGTTTAGTTTTGATGACGAATGTCAAAAGTGTGTAGGTGTCGTAAGTCCAGTGGGTGCTTTATTATTATCCTACCCCAAACAGGGCAAAATCCACAGATCACGGGACAGTATAATATTTTACGGTCCTGGGACCTATGCTGTTTGCATTCATGTGACCTAGGCTGCACTCTCTCGTGGGATGTAGGTGGGTTGGGGTTAGGGCCAGTTCTATATGTCTGGGGTCGTTAAAAGCATCAGAAAGCCGGGAAACCCAGTTTTACCAACCTATAAAATGTTGGTATGTCCCGTGATGTCATGCGGGGGGTAAGACTGCCCACAGAACCGCCAAATGTGTTGAAAATGTTGAATACTGATGATGAAAGGTAATAAATTATGTTTTTCATAAAATAAGGGGTAACCCCCATTACCCTCTTTTAGAAAAAAAAAACATGTTTAAAAAAAAAATATATATATACAGCCTATCTTAAATACGAGCTCTAGTTAAAGTCGTTATCTTGGTGGTTGGATTTCGTGTAACCGCTGAAACCAGCGGTTTTCAACCCGCCGATCGCGACCTTTTTGTGTAGGTCGGACGACTGTTTCACAGAGGTCGCCTAAGCTCATTGGAAAAGTCATATTCGTTGAAATTATGAAGGGAAATAATTGTCTAGGGATCGCCATAACATGAGGGAACTGTTTTAAATGGTCGCCAGAACATGAGAGAACTGTTTTAAAGGGTCGCAACAACATGAGGGAACTGTTTTAAAGGGTCGCAACAACACGAGGGAACTGTATCAATAGGTCGCAGATTTAGGAAGGTTGAGGGCCACTGATTTAAACAGACAACGGACGTAAGGAATTATCAAGTAATGCGTATGTATAAATAAATGTAAAAAAAATAATATTACCCATTATTAATATAATATTATTATTAGTGATTTAAATCTGTGTATATTTGTTTTGATAAATGTAGAATTTTGCAATTGAATTACTTAAGGTTATTGTAAATGAATATGTAAAACATGCTTTGCAAATAAGTTGTAAGATCTCCTTGAGCTATTCACGTTGATGACAGACTTTAAAAAAAAAAAATTCTTTTATTGTTTCAAAACATGGTTTACAATATTTCATGTACATTTACAAAAGCAAAAGTATTAAAATAATAAAAATTTGATGATGCCTGGAACCTATATTCCACCAACATTTGAAAGAGAGTTGTTCAAAGCAGGAAACGGAAGTACACAGCAGGCAAGGAAAGGAGGGACCATTCGTGATTCTTCGTTGATGGTGTTGGTACCTTGCTATGATGGTGGTGATAGTGTTTTGGTTACATCTTTTTACAGACTTTAGAAAAACAAATTAAGGGTGGTGATAATGTTCTCGGCACAGTCATTCAGTCTGCTAGTAAAGAAGAGGTTTAACTGAAGCTTTATAAGACATAGTCATACATATATGGCATTACGCCCGGCTCACTAGCCTAGTTGGTTAAACATGACTTCGCGGCGACCAGGTGACGAACTCCTTGTGGTCCGAGTTCACACCCGGCGGTAGACAGAGAAGAACAAATTTCTCCCAGATTTACGGTATCTGTCATGGAATCAAGGCCGAAGGGATACGATATCTATAGTACCGAGCCAGATTGTATACATCTCATGGTTTTTGGATACTTAAAAAAAAAAAAAACAACAACAACAACAATAGCATGGCACTACGATTGGGCTACAAACCTTTAAGCTGCAGCCAAAACACTACTGTGTCAGTCTGAAATGCGAAGTTTTAATGTGTCTTTGTGAGCAAAAATTAAACAAGACTCTTCTTAATGTTGGGAAAACACCGAATATGGTAGCTGCTATGTGTTGTTGTTATGTTTGAACATAATTTTTTGTACGTATTGTCGGTGTCTGTTGCTTAAGGGTTGCGAACGCGGTTTATAATGCCGAGGTGTATGGTTCGATCCCAGCTTATGGCTATTTATTAGCACCCCCTGAACGGTCAGCTCTTGGTACCACTGTCGAAACCAACGTAAGGAGCGAGGCCCGCAGCTGGGATCGAACTCGGCACCCCGGCATTTAGAAGCGTGTTCGCAACGATCTAAGCCACAGACGCCGACAATAGCAAACTACTGAACGTAAAATTGCTTAGCGAAATCACAAACCGCCAAAACAGTGTTAGGGTCGGTTTTGCAACATTCTGTAAAAGTATACGCAGCTAGCGTAACGCCTGCGGGATAGATTGGGTCTTGTGCTCAATTGACATTGCTTTTTAGTCAGACTATACTACTGCCTCCTGAACCAAACATGCCGGTCTTAAAACATGGTCAAAGTTCTCGGCTCTCCTTGCAGATCCGGACGAGGTTTAGATGCGGGCTGGACGACTTAGTTCAGTTTAGTGGGAGTTCTTTCCCTTGGCCGCACTCGAAACAGTGAGCGGAAAAGTCACGAAACAAATGACATACTTACCTATCATCATACGGTTGCGTGTAAGGTTGCGTACGGTTACTTGTAGGGTTGCCTAGTCATCATACGGTTGCCTGAAGGGTTGCGTAGTCCACCATGCTGTTGCGTGTAGGGCTGCGTAGGGTTTGGGTTAGGGGTGTTGGTTAGGGGTAAGGTTAGGGTTAGGGGTAGGGTTAGGGGTTAGGGTTAGGGGTAGGGTTAGGGTTAGGGGTTAGGGGTAGGGTTAGGGTTAGGGTTAGGGGTAGGGTTAGGGGTTAGGGTTAGGGGTTGGGTTAGGGGTTAGGGTTAGGGGTTAGGGGTAGGGTTAGGGTTAGGGGTTAGGGGTAGGGTTAGGGGTTAGGGTTAGGGGTTGGGTTAGGGGTAGAGTTAGAGTTAGGGGTAGGGTTAGGGGTTAGGTTTAGCGTTAGGTTTAGCGTTAGATGTGACAATTTTGACGACGCAGGACTTCCCAATAATCGCGCACTGTCACATACACACCCAAACAGTCGACGGACTGTGGATGCTACTGACACGGACACGTCGCCACCGATTTGGCACCAGCTGCGCGCTATTGCGGTCATATTTGACAGACTTCCAGTGGCGCCACTCCCACAAGCATCAGATTGTCGTCCAGTATGTTTAACTCCTACGTCAAAATTGTCACATCTAACCCTACCCTTAACCCTAACCCCTAACCCCTAACCCTAACCCTAACCCTAACCATACCCCTAACCCTAACTCTAACCCTACCCCTAAACCCTAACCCTAACCCCGAACTCACACCGTACGCAGCCCTACACGCAACCGTATGATGATAGGTATAACCCTACACGCAGCCGTATGATGACTAGGCAACCCGTCGCGCAACCGTATGATGACTACGCAACCCTTCGCGCAACCGTATGATGACTACGCAACCCTAACAGCAACCGTACACAACCTTACACGCAACCGTATGATGATAGGTAAGTATGTCATTTGTTTCGTGACTTGTCCGCTCACTGTTTCGAGTGCGGCCAAGGGAGAGAACTCCCACTCAACTGAACTAAGTCGTCCAACCCTCGTCCGGATCTGCAAGGAGAACCCTGAATATAATGTTCTCATCTGTCCTAGCGGAAAACTAGAACTTCAACTATTGTGATAGCATTAAACTAAGAAACATTATCGAAGCCGAATCGTTAGGAAATAATTTTAAACACGTTCTATAACTAAAGTATCGAAAACAAATTGAACAAATAAAGGCTGTCGAAAAACTAAAGAATTGACGACAGATTGTTTAAGAACTCAATTGAAGACCTCAAGAACTAAAGACCTCAAGAATTGAAGACCTCAAGAACTAAAGACCTCGAGAACTAAAGACCCCAAATGTCTTGGTCAGGTTATAAATTAGCTGACCACTGTGTGGCTTGTGCCTGGGTGTTGCGCACGGGGTCATCACTTTTTACGTGCTGCATAAAGTTCTAGTGTCTGAACACCCTTACAAGCTTTTAGGTGTTCATGAAGTTTTGGGTATAGTCTGTTTCAGGTAAAGAAATCTTGTGTTTGAACTAAACAAATCTTGACTAACTATAGTCTGTTTCTGTCTTGACTTACCGTGGCACACGGCAGCGGATTTTTATTTTGCCCTGGATACCAGGGCAACTGGTAACGAACTCAGACCCAGCTACACCCATCTACACATTAGGTCATCTTTTATTGATGCTTGGTCAGGTTGGTCTACGTTGCTCAATGTTACAGGGGTTTCCCGGTCTACTGCTGTAGACTGTACTCTCTCATAGGACCTAGGTTCAGTGTGTGGCGGGGGTTGGTGTTAGGGCCAGTTGTACATACTATGAGGTCGTTAAAGGCGCTCACATCCTATATATAGAGCACCCGTGGTCGCCGGTTGAAGCGTCGACCAAGCTGACGTCCCTGCCACTTAAAGGTTTAGACAGAGACTGAACGTACAATCACTTTGTCCTGGCCGGGCTTCGTCAATCACAAGTGTAGATGGGTGGAGCTGGACCTGAGTTCGTTACATGTACCGTACCGGGTAATGCCCTAGGATGTAAAAGCCATCATGACCTTGACCACACTACCCATCAAGTACCGACTGAGTCTAGCGTCATATACCCGATCAGCCATTTTCGTAAAAAAGCGTCCTTTATTATTATTATTATTATTATTATTATTATTATTATTATTATTATTATTATTATTATTATTATTTACTGTGTTTATTGCCAGATGGAAAACTACAGTTTGAGGGCTGGACACAAGGGAGTCTTTGTCTTTCTCTTTGTTATCCTGGCGTCTGAAGTTACGGCAAACGATTGCGTCTACGAGGTAACTAAAGAATACTGATGATATAGTTCTCCGTGCGGGTTCCCGGGTACTGTTTACAAAGGAGGTGGGGTGGGGGTGGGGCAAGGAAGCAAAGAATAGACGTATTGTCCCACATCTTCCCCCAGCATGCATGTTGTAAGAGGCGACTAATTAGGAATGCTTACTTCGAAAGTCGAAGTCTGTCTGATTGAAATTCAAGAAACCACAGTCTGCGTGCAAATAAGTCGGATCTGTAAAGCGGGTGTGCACATAAGACTTCAATTCTGGAACAAGATTACAGTACAGAAGTGAAGGAACAACTGAAAGATTCCGCCGAATAGGAAACCAGTTAGGTAAACAGAGACACTGATGTGTATATGGAATGGACATTCACGAATAAAGAGGCAACGATTTAACAGACATACAAGCACAAAGATGAAGCGACAGAGACAGACGAATATTACGACATGGTGACAGAGACAATCACGGACAAACACACACACAAGCAGACAAACAGACTGAGAGCTAGTCACAGACAGGTAGATGGATGGATGGATAGCTAAATGAATGGAGGAGTGGATGGATGGATGAATGAATGAATGAATGGATAGATGGATGGATGGATGAATGGATGGATGGATAGATGCATAGACGGATGGACACACAGACAGACAGACAGACAGACAGACAGACAGACAGACAGACAGACAGACAGACAGACAGACAGACAGACAGACAGACAGACAGACAGACAGACCGACCGACCGACCGACCGACCGACCGACCGACCGACCGACCGACCGACAGACAGACAGACAGACAGACAGACCGACAGACCGACAGACCGACAGACCGACAGACCGACAGACAGACAGACAGACAGACAGACAGACAGACAGACAGACAGACAGACAGACCCAACATTCCATGTTTACCCCCAATGATGACCTGTTGATTGCAGATGTGCATGTGCGATGACAATTTTGTGGACTGCAGCAGGCTGGGGCTGACAGCCATCCCGCCCTTGAGGACAGACAGAATATTACCAGTGACTAACGTTGTGCATGTGCGATGACAATTTTGTGGACTGCAGCAGGCTGGGGCTGACAGCCAACCCGCCCTTGAGGCCCCCTGGAATATTACCAGTATTTCCGTGTTTTAATGTTAGTTGTACATTTTGTCACCATGTTTACCCCCAATGATGACCTGTTGATTGCAGTTGTGCATGTGCGATGACAATTTTGTGGACTGCAGCAGGCTGGGGCTGACAGCCATCCCGCCCTTGAGGCCCCCTGGAATATTACCAGTGACTAACGTAGAGTTCGATGTTAGTTGTTTATGTGTTGCCGTGTTTTCTTGTTAGTTATATATTTTATCTGTGTGTTTTGACTTTAGTTGTATATTTTGTCAACGTGGTTTAATGTTAGTCTTATATTTTGTCCCCGTGTTTTGACTTTAGTTGTATATTTTATTACCGTCTTTTGGTGTTAGTTGTATATTTTATCACCGTGTTTTGGTATTAGTTGTATATTTATTTACCGTGTTTTGGTGTTACCTGTTAATTTTTTCCGTGTTTTAATGTTAGTTGTATATTTTGTCACCGTGTTTTGGTGTTAGCTGTATAGTTTCTCACCGTGTTTTGGTGTTAGCTGTATATTTTTTTCCGTGTTTTAATGTTAGTTGTACATTTTGTCACCGTGTTTTAGTGTTATCTGTGTATTTTTTCCCATTTTTTAATGGTACTTTTATATTTTGTCACCTTGTTTTGGTATTGGTTGGATATTGTCTTTACCCTGTTTAAATGTTAGTTGTATATTTTGTCATCGTGTTTTGGGTTTAGCTGTATAGTTTCTCTACGTGTTTTGGTGTTAGCTGTATATTTTGTTCCGTGTTTTAATGTTAGTTGCATATTTTGTCACCGTTTATTGGTGTTAGCTGTATAGTTTCTCACCGTGTTTTGGTGTTAGCTGTATATTTTTTTCCGTGTTTTAATGTTAGTTGTATATTTTGTCACCGTGTTTTGGTGTTAGCTGTATAGTTTCTCTACGTGTTTTGGTGTTAGCTGTATATTTTTTCCGTGTTTTAATGTTAGTTGTATATTTTGTAACCGTGTTTTGGTGTTAGTTGTATATTTTTTTAAACAATGTTTTAATGTTAGGTGTATATTTTGTCCCCGTGTTTTGACTTTAGTTGTATATTTTATTACCGTCTTTTGGTGTTAGTTGTATATTTTATCACCGTGTTTTGGTATTAGTTGTATATTTATTTACCGTGTTTTAATGTTAATTGTATATTTTATCACCTTGTTTCCATTTTAATTGTATATTCTGTCACCGTGTTTTAATGTTAAGCTGTATTTTTCCTCACCGTGTTTTGGTGTCACTTGTGTATTGTTTTTAACCGTGTTTTAATGTTAGTTGTATATTTTGTCACCGTGTTTTGATGTTAGTTATATATATATATATATATATATATATATATATATATATATATATATATATATATATTATATATATATATATATTATATATACTATATATATATATATATAGTCACTGTGTTTTGGTGTTAGTTGTAAATTTTTTCACTGTGTTTTAATTTTAATTGTATATTTTATCACCGTTTGTTGGTGTTGGTTACTTTTTTAACCGTGTTTTAATGCTAGTCGTATATTTTGTCCCCGTGTTTTGACTTAAGTCGTATATTTTATTACCGTCTTTTGGTGTTAGTTGTATAATTTATCACCGTGTTTTGGTATTAGTTGTATATATTTTTACCGTGTTTTAATGTTAACTGTATATTTTATCACCTTGTTTTTACTTTAGTTGTATATTTTGTCACCGTGTTTAAATGTTAGTTGTATATTTTGTCACCCTGCTTTGGTGTTAGTTGTATATCATGTAAATGACGCTGCCATTTACACTGATGGGTCTGTAGCTTGCCACGTGAAAAGCTAGTGGGCTTGTTCGGCTCAGGTTGGAGTTCTAAATGTGGACAAGATTCTGGTGCTTTTGCCTTGACTACAAGTAGTCTACAGAGGTCATGGCAGTGAGTCTGAAGACTTAAACCTGAAACTGCTCATGTTTTGTCTGTGACTCAAAATGCAAACCAGTAAAGAACAGGATTTGTCAGCGTAAACACATTCAGAGAAACATGTTTAGGGAAAGATCGAAGCACTCACGGGTATGCCTGACGTGCAATGGAAATGATCTTGAAATGGAATTTAATCTGGGAAATATGTGGCTTTTCTGTTTACCCCCAAGAGTGACAAGGAGTTTGTCTCTCGGTCGCCGCGCAGCTGCTTTAACTAACTTAGCTAGCATGGATTTGAAGAAAATAGTTGGAGCCGCTGAGGAAATCTCCCTTGCAAGAAATAAGTTTTATGTTCGTGCAAGGGTACTCTGGGGTAAAGGGGAATGAACAAGCTGATTGGCTTGCTGGCAGGAAACCGTTTTGTACAGGAAAAGCATTGAACAGGGTCAATATTCCTAATGCTGTCAATGAGGCAGGGCGAGAAGATGATTCAGGCGACGACAGTAGGCAAAGAAGAACAGTAAATCAACACACAACTGGTGATATCAACTGACACACGATGAGGTATATAAAAATTAAATAAAGTTAAAAATAGTTGTGTTAAATATTAATCCCTCTATGAACGAAAACGTCTAAACTGTGAATAACACGCTTTTCTAACGAATGGCGGCTGTCTTGATTACTGGAGAAATATTTTTTGGCAGCCATTAGCCTTCGATGACTGTAAGGTTAAAATGGAGGTATTCGGGCTGGATATTCTTAAACATGATATAGAAAGGGCTTAATTATGACTAGTACCCCCCCCCCCCCCCCCCAAAAAAAAAAAAAAAAAAGTTAAAAAGCATCATACTTTATGGTTGTGTTTCCTATCTTTGTTTACAGGGCAACCGCATCACATCAGTACCCGCAGGAAGTCTCCCAGTTGGTCTTGTACAGCTCACTTTCAACGACAACCCTATACAGACTATCGACGACGATGCCTTCATTCACTCTTCAACAACTCTACAAACTCTGGGTCTAACTTTAGCTCCACATTCAAGAATTCCCGACGCTCTGTTGAATTTAAGGAGCCTCATCTTCTTTGAACTCTACAATACCGACGTTGGTGATTGGAATGAAGAGATGATGATGTATCTGGCACCCAAACTACAGTCGATATCTTTCGGCAATGTTAGTGTACACACATGGCCTGGCTGGTTTCAGTACTGCAACCAAGTGACCCAGTTATCGCTCGATAACAGCAACATTACATCTATACCGGACAATGGACTGGACGGTATGACCAATAGTTTAATAACCCTGTCTCTTACTGGCAACAGCTTAACTTCCGTTCCCAAAGCGATTTATAAGTTGGTTAACATCACACATTTGTATGTAGACAGCAACAAGATAACAGATGTTACCTGGTTGCCAAAACATGCAAGATTGGATACGCTAGCTTTAAATAATAATAAAATCTCCAATGGGACTCAGCTAAGTGAAGCGCTGAGGCCTTTTGCAGAGTTTCTGAGCGACCTTAACTTGGTGGGCAATGAGCTGACGGCGATTCCTGATTTAGATTTCCTGACATTTCAAAGTATTGATTTGTCCTTTAACAAGATTTATGATCTGAATGCAGGATCTCTGTCACCTGATCTACACGGGCTGAATCTAGGAAACAATCTTCTAACTTCAGTTCCAAGCGTGGTTTTTCGTGTCCAATCGCTGGGCTCGTTAATGATGGCGTCAAACTTAGTAACCCGTGTGCAAGCATCGTTAATTCCTGTGTCACTGAGGTATCTTGATCTCCAACACAATCTACTCACTGAATTAACAGACACGAGTTTTCCAGAAAATTCCAACCTACTTTATTTGTACTTGAATAATAATCCTCTAACGACAATATCCGATCATGCGTTTGCTAATCTGGCTCAACTTGAGGAGCTCTACTTGGGTAGTACAAGACTGGCTCGCCTACCGCTCGGCCTGACCTCGCTTCACAGTTTAACTACATTTGATGTCAGCGAAATCACTCGTCTTGTTTGTACCTGCATGGAGAAAAATTTAGCGCCCTGGATCAAGTCCCTGAGGTCAGGGAGAGTTTCAGGAACATGCGGCCTAATGAGTGTGTACGACTTTTTCTCTTTGCTAAGCCCGGACTGTCCCCCTTGACAATTGTTCTAGTTACCTGTATAAGACATTTCAAATTATTGTAAAACACGGGGTATAAAAGCAAGAGTCGAGATAACTATTATTGTTATATCATTTGTCGAGTTTCTTCTTCACCTGTTGCAGTCCTAAACAGACTTCATAGATAACAGGAAATGAATATGCCTTTTTCCGATAAAACAGGCAGTTACTTTTCAGTGTGGCTGGTTTTGTATTTCAGTTGAAAGAATTCATTTCATTGCTTCATTTTATTAAAATATTACGTTAGCAAAATACGTTTATTGAGTGTTCGATTTATTTGTTTACATTATTTGCTGTGTGTGCTTTGTATTGTTTGTTTTAACCACACACGTGGCCGATTGTTGGTGTTGTTGTTATTGCGTGTACGTGTGCATAGTTCCGAATTGGATAAACCAAATATATAACATTCTATACATTTTGTATGCGCTACTAATATTATAAATGGCGATCTTGATAAAATAATGGCGGCGATACAGATTTAAAAAAAAAAAAAACAATTCTGATTATAATATCAAATCAGTATGAAGCGGAAAAATGGAGAACAAAAAAAAAAAAAAAAAAAAAATAGAACCTTGCTAATAAACTGAATTTTTATTTTATTTTATTTATTATTTTTAAGGCAAGTTACGTATTTTCAATTCTATTGTTGTATCACTTTTAACATATGCAAGTGAAAGCTGCAGAACCACTAAAGACTTGAAACGAAAGTTCAATACATGTAAACACAAATATTTGAGGAAAATGGTGAAAATAAATTGGATACATTCAAAAGATGTGAAGAAATAAAAGAAATTTATAGGTAATTAATAGTATCAACAGTTATAAGAGAGACAAGATGGCGCTGCACATCCTGAGGAAAAACCAGCAGGGAATTAACAGGCATTACAATTGAAATGAAGGCGTTAAGGATAGAACAGCGAAGAATGAGGCCTTGCAGTAGCGAACTAGAGCCTTATCAGCCACACCGCTCGAATTCTTTGACCAGATCTGCCTTAAAATAAAATTCTTTCTACTGTTGCTGTTGTATTCTTAAGACGTGCCTGACTCTGCAGCCAGATAAGTTTGGATCTTAAGGGGTGAAAAGAGTAATTCAGTAACCTGCCGGTGACCTGCATAACACAAACGTCAAACCCACCTCTGATTAGTGGAGACCGAGAAACCAAGACGGTGACGTCGGGAGCTAATAATATGTCACTGGCTCGCTTGTGTGTGTAGACTTAACTAGCACAGTTTTTTTTTTAAATTTTATATTTTGGTTGCCCTTTACCAGCGACTGGCTTAGCAAGCCAGCAGGATATGTCTTTCTGCTCAACGGAATAGAGTGAAGTATACTTAAACTGGCATTGTGGCAAGAGTGGCTATCAAGCATCAGTACGTCAACATTGCAGGGTCTCACGTGGATATACTGTCCGGGAAATGCAGGAGTGCCAAGGAACGAAAGAGCGGATTTTCTGGCTACACAAGCGACAGCTACAGGAAAACTTATGGTGGACATAGGAAACACTCTGAAGACTATTTATGAACGAATACTGATAGAAGACATTAGGTTAGATGACATAACATGTGTAAGAATGTGAACGAGGAATTAAATGCGGATGCCACGAGAAGGGACGTGTGACAGGAAGGAAAACGTGCGTATAATCAGTGTCCTGTGGAAAATGTTAACATCTTTAGTTAAATATTTGTGTGACCGAGCATCTATGGGTATGTCCGTTGTGTTATGATGTCGTTCTTATATTAGTATGTCAAGTTTAGGAGAAAACGAATCTACCAACTTTGAGGAACAACAAGATACCGACAACGATAACGACCCGAAAAAAGGAGCATTTAGCATTTAGAATACTTGTCGTGGGCCTCTATATTAGAACAAAGTCGTATACCTTGTCAGATACCTGCTTACTGTCGTTAAGGTACACAGCCCGTTGGCAGCTCTACGACAGGAACGTCTATCCTTTAACCAACACCGTCAGAGCATACGCATCAGCCTTTACTCTAATTTACAACAAGCGGTTGGTAGTTGACCCCAGAGGTGGCTCGCCAACTCTTCCCTAACCTGTTGGAGTGCTTTACCATCGCCACTCACACACTGACCATTGAGTTATTCCCAGGCATTAACTTGGTCCGCACAAAGAGCTTCGGATCCAAGTTCTTTCTGGCGTGTCTGCACTACGAGTCCTATGCTACTGCACGGCTCTGGTTAGTGTGACTAGACAGACCACTGCGCCGCGTCACCTAGGTACTAGGCCCATGAACTCGTTGTATTCTTCTTCTTAAACTGAGAAACCCCTTTCACGAACAACTTCGCTAACACACAGCTAAGTACCTGAGTCAACAAACGATAATTAAATACAATATACAATCTTTCTTTAAAGTAGGCTTTGAACTGCCTTTAAACTAACCGTCGCTAACTCAAGTCAATTACGCAAATATCCAACAGTGAAAACACCATAAGTATCTGTCCATTCTCAGACAATCTCCCAGAAAACCCTTTGTTCAGTCAGTTTTGGCCAGTTTTCCGAATACCGTGAAATCCTTCAATACCCCGTGAATCCTAGAGTCTCCAATCGTCCACCACGCTTTCCTGGTCGAAAACTCCCGTGGACCGTTGAACGCGGAGTCGTAAAGCGGCCATCTAAGCACCAGTCCGTCATTCACTATAATCACATAAGTCTTAAAATAAATAGTCATACAGACCCTTGGTAAACCTGAAAAGAACAATCCTGCTTAAGATTTTGAAGGTTTAGGTTAGTGCTGTGGCGACTACGCTACCTCAGTACGCTTCGTAATGCCGGAGTGCCAGGCTCGATCCCAGCTGCATGCATTGCGCCTTGCTTTGGTTTCGACAGTGGTATCAAGAAGCCGATCGTCCAGCAAGCAATGGCAAAAGACTGGACGTAAACTTGCATAGAAATGCCACCCCCCAAAAAATGCTGGTGTTGGTTTTGCAACGTCCTGTAAAGGATAAGCAACTAAAAGATGTTAATTGTATACGAAGAAGTACCATTAAACTTCGACAGCCGTCTGACTGCTTACTAAACTTAAAACAAAAAAAATTCTTATCTTTTTGACAAACGCCCAGGCTAGTGTGTCTGTTTCAGCTACCATTTGTAGTGTGTAGAGATCTCCTAAAAAAAGGTAAGAATCTGTACGTATCTTAACTTAAACTGCCTTTCATATGCTGAGATTTTACAACGAGGGTAAGCACTTTTAGGTTTTTAGTTATGTAATTATTTGTTGCAGTGTAATGAAGAAAAAAAAGAATACCGTGTGTCTTAGTGGTAATGTCTTTCAAATGCTGACATTTCACAAAGATAAGTAATAACTGTTATGTGCCTCTGTTTTAATAACTTTCAAAAGCTATGTGTTAAAGCCATAAGCTGGTGAGAATTGCAAGTGCCTTAGCTATAATGTCGCTTAAATTGTAAAAGGTAATGACGAAAAGTAAAAGTTTGTATGTGTCTTGGTATTAATCTTTTTCAAATGGTGATATTTCAAGACGAAAAGTAAGTGGCTCAAAAGCTGTGTGATAATGAGAAATGATGGTAAGAATTTTAAGAGCTTCAGCATTAATGTCGCTCAAAAGTTGAGAATTAATGACGAAAAGTAAGTTTTCATGTGTCATCTGTAATTTCTTTTCTTTGAAATGCTGAACAGTGATGACGCATATCAAGAGCATTTCTGTGTGTCTCCTTTAATTACTTACTTTACTTAGTCAGTCCTCTTCTACCTTGGTGTGTAGAGGTTTGCCAGAGAGATCTCCAGACGTCTCTATGAGTAGTTTTTTTTTCTGGCTTTGTTCCTTTCCAGTCCTATGTCAGTCAGGGACTGTCGGATGTTGTCTTCCAGCGCACCCTGGGTCGCCCTGGAGGTGTGGCTCCCTGGTTCTTAGCCTCCCATGCCTGCCATGGTGGCCGATTTTTCCCATTCTGCATACATGTCCAAACCATCGTAACTGTGACTGATCCACTCGGGTTTGAGGGGACTGGGTCTCAAGATCTTGTATTCTCCCTGATTTATCTCTGTCTACTTTTTGATTTCTTACTGCCTTTCCATTTTCGTATTCCCGACTTCTCCCTGATTACTCCCTGATCTTTTCCTGTTCTCTCCCTATCTACTTTCTGTCTTCTCTCTCCGACAACATACGAACCTTTTTTGGCCAATGTACTTTTCAGTAAAACTCAGCTTAAAAGCCTTTCTTCAGTGTAAACTCCACAGAAAAGTAAATAATTTCGCATGGCAGGAAAACGTTATTTTTTATGTCGGAGCAATTTTTTTTCTTTCTGTAGTCAAGAATTATAATTATTTCCTGATGAATTCTTTTACCGAAAAGTTCCTTTATTGCACGCATGTCTTTCTTTTCGCATATCTTTCTAGTTATACTTTGTATATTTACTCCAATTCTTCCTGGCTGGACTTGTGTCTGCCAGCTTGGAAGTGTCTTTTGTTCATAGCCGCAATGAAGCGGATTTGTGTATTGCAATGTTGCTGGTTTCTGAATCAGTCTCCCGTCTGCCCTGATGGAAAGTCAGTATAAACAGATGGACAGATATATTGATAACACCCATGTGTTTTGCAGTTACAGTTTATTGTTTTACGACCAAGGTGTCGTCCGGTCGTTGTCTGGTGTTCTCCCTCGTTGTTTTCAGATTTCGCACGACACTGTCACAGCTGGCACACAATTGAATAATAACATTCAGTTACCTTTCGGTCCATACGTTTCACATAAGCTGAGATATGGCCTCTGAATCAAGGTGCCACGAAAACTCGCAATCGCTGGAAAATACAAATCAGAATCTTTCCTCTTCTGCCATTGTCACGCGTTTTCTTGTCTTTGTTCTGTTCTTGAACAATCACAGGTTCACCAGTCACTCATCGCAGGAAACCTTTCTCTCGAACAGTCAAACACAAACCGACTCGATCTCCCTCTCACTTTCAAACCTTCCTTCCTTTCCACTGGTGGTCTCATTTTAAAAGTTCAGTTAAACACGGAATTTGCGGTTATTCCCCACTTGTGTTCTACTCACTTGGCTTTCCCTTGACCCTCTTAAGCCATATCGGGAACCCTCTGGGAAATCCCATTGTTAAATATATATTCCTATAGTGTCCTACGGGAAAGCACGACTGTGACATTCCGTGTGTGACCAACAAGTCCAGCTGGCGTTAAGAATAATTTTCCCACAGTCATCATCTTGTAGCAAGTCTTCTGCAGAACACCACTCTCTTCACGGTCTCTCTAAAAAGTGCTCGGTTTCTCGCCAGCTCTCCCGTCTCGTAAAACTTCCTACCCAAGCTATCATATCCTGTGCCCATCTTCTGCTGATCGTCTCCTGCCCCTATTTCCTGGTACCATGCCTTCTGCTATAATTACCCCGTCCTCCCCACCCCCCAATCCACTGTATCATTTAATGTGGCCAAAATATATCAGTTTCAGAGTCACAATGCTTTTTACTAGCCAATTTTCCTTGATGTTCAAATCATTTGAGATGTCAATATTTCATTGATTCTTTTGCATGATATTATGAGAATCTGTCTATAGCATTTCAGCCCAAAAGCCCCTTTTATCTTCTTACTAACATCGAGATAGTTCACGACTCACATCCGTATAATGTTAGAAAGAAGATGCATGCACTCAAAATGTTGACTATGATTTCCTTGCCGGTGCTCAACCAAATATTCCATATGTGGATATGTTTCGTCTCAAACGATTCGCTCTGAAGATGTTTGTAATAATCTCCTCCTCTGTAATAAATTAAATCATGTGACTGCCAGTTTGGCCAGAAGGTCTTGATTTTGGATCTGCGTTGAAGCGAATTTTTTTTTTAAAAACCTGTCACAAATGACCTTGGCTCCAAGGTCGACCCAGCCTAATACAGGTACCAGGTTATTTCCTGGGTTGGGAAGCTCTGCGTGAAGTTGATCACTTTAACTACATTTGTTTAAAACTTTTTTTTTTTTTTATTGACAGATTGAAACATCAGTATGAGGGCAGGACACAAGGAAGTCTTTGCTTTTCTGGTTGTTATCCTGGCGCCCACAGCCACGGCAGACGATTGTGTCTACGAGGTAAATATAAACAAACAAAAAATTATCAGTCAGTCACTTAAATAAACACAGACCAATAGACAGACATACACCCATACATAGATACAGGCAGACGTAAAGCTAGATATATACATGGACGGGCAGACGAATGGACGGACGGGCGGAAATTCAGACAAACAGTCAAACAGACATATAGATACAGGCAGACGCACAGCTAGATATATATAGATGGACGTACAAACAGACAGACTCAAAATTTCATGTTTCCTGCAGTGATTACCTGATGATTGCAGGTGTGTACGTGTGACGACGGCTTCGTCGACTGCACCAGGCGAGGACTGACAGCCATCCCTCCCTTGGGACCACCTGGAGTAGAGCCAGTCACATACATCCAGTTTGATGTCAGTTGTATATCATTTCATCGTATTTTGATATTATGTGTTTATTATGTCACTGTGATTTGAAGAATTAGTAATGTGTCAGGCAGTTTTTTTTTATGTTGATAAAGAAAAAAAAAAGTAGTTGCGTATTCTCTGAGGACGTCGCAAAATCAACCCTAGCAATTTTTGGCTGTTTTGGTTTTTCTAGGCAAATTTACATCCAGTAGTTTGCCATTGCTTTCCGGACTGTCGGATTCTCGATACTGCTGTCGAAACTAACGCAATGCCCCCTTAGCTGGAATCGAACCCGGTACCTCGGCATTACAAAGCGCGTTCGCAACGCTTAAGCCCCCGATCACAACTTTTTTTTAGTTGTCTGTAATGTCTTCGTGTTTTGATGTTTGTTCTTGATCGTGTCATCGTATTTTGATGTTTGTTCTAGATCGTGTCATCGTGTTTTGATGTTTGTTCTAGATCGTGTCATCGTGTTTTGATGTTTGTTCTAGATCGTGTCATCGTGTTTTGATGTTTGTTCTAGATCGTTTCATTGTGTTTTGATGTTTGTTCTAGATCATGTCATCGTGTTTTGATGTTTGTTCTAGATCGCGTCATCGTGTTTTGATGTTTGTTCTAGATCGTGTCATCGTGTTTTGATGTTTGTTCTAGATCGTGTCATCGTGTTTTGATGTTTGTTCTAGATCGTGTCATCGTGTTTTGATGTTTGTTCTAGATCGTGTCATCGTGTTTTAATAGCAATTGTATTGAAAATCACTTAAGCTTAGTTGGATGTTAGTTATATGTAATGTGGAAAAAAAGGGGAGGGGAAGGGGAGGCAACTCTGTGGCGAAGTGGTCAATTTGTTTTACTCGCGTTCTGAAGCTTGTGGGTTCCGAGCCGTTCAAGTCACAAGAGGATCGTCGCCAGAGCTACAAAGGTCGTACTCTGTTCGACGCTCTCAGCAGGCCGCTAGCTGTTCTGCGGAGACAGACTGGGCCATATGGAATAAAATCCGGTGCAGTAAAGTTGATCCTCCCACCTTTATCTTGACCTTTATCTTTTGTATGTGATGTCACAGTGTTTTGATGTTTGTTCCGTATCGTGTCATCGTATTTTGATGTAATTGTATTATAAATCACGTAATCTTGGTTTGATGTAAGTTATTCATCACGTAGGGAGCTGGCATTGTGTAGTGGCCAGACGCTCACCTGGTAGGCCTAAGATTTTGACGTCGAACCTGCATCAAGTCGCATATTTGTTGTTGTTTTTCAAAACGTACCTTAATAGGGTCCCAGATCGACGTATCCTAAAATGGATGCGACGAAATATACTGGGAAGTAAAGGCGATCAATGGGATGTTGAGCACATCACCTACCCCGTGTCGTCTATATATATATATATATATATATATATATATATATATATAAATCAATGTTTATTACCTATAGACTCGGAAACTACTGAACCGATTTAGCTGAAAATTTCAAGATACATTTGTTTTGATAAGTGACGACATTTGTTGGACAAATGTTCGAAAAAAATATTTTCATTTTAATGACATTTAATTAAAGCCACGTTCGTAAATGCGCATGTGCAGTAGTCGGAACGAACGACTTTCACCGTAGGGACGCTCCATTGTCAACATCCGCTCGCGACATTGAAGTTCCTGCGGTTTTTAGCTGTGTTACATTTCTTGGCAAACATTTGCAAATACAATTCATGTTTCCAAATGACATCATTCGGCGCATCAAATATTGGGCGCGAGAATTACATGCCGACATTCAAAGTGCAAGGCCAGATCTATCATCGTGCTGGCTCACTGCTACCTCTGCCGGACGCAGATTACAAATTTCTATATATTTTTTAATGGGAAACACTGATCAACACATTGATCAACGTTTTCGATTCAATAAGGGGACACAACGAGAAATAGTTGCTGCTTTACAAACTTTATTCGATCAACACAACAAATTAATTAGATTGTTCAGAACTGCTCTTCAACAAATGCCAGCTGATGACTACAGAGTTGTACTTAGAGCTGACAAAACACATGTCGGCCAACACGACAGACATTACAATGCACCAACAATTGATGAAGTGGCGATTATTATGGTTGGTGAAGACTTTAACTCGCATAATTTCATCGCATAAATTTTATGGCGACACATACATATATTGACTTTAAAGACCAATATGCGTATACAACTATAATATGATGCATCTGCTAAACGTTTCGCAAAACAGTTGTTGGATATTGGGAATGGGACAATGCCAATCGATGAATCCACACGATGTATCACATTGCCAACAGACTTCTGAAATATTACAGCTACCACAGACGAATTGATTCACAAAGTTTTCCCCTAATACCACACAGAATTACAAAATTATCAGTGGCTCAGTGAACGTGCTATATTAGCAGCTAAAAACAAGGATGTGTATGCCATGAATCCGAACATTCAAGACAATTTACCAGGCAGAGTGACAACGTATAAGTCTATCGATACTGTAATGAATCAAGACGAGGCTGTCAATTATCCAACTGAGTTCTTGAATTCACTTGATTTGCCAGGCCACCCCACCCCACGTTTTAACCTTGAAAATTGGGTTGCCTATCTTTCTTCTCAGAAACATCAATCTGCAATATCTTTGCAATGGTACTAGGCTTTCAGTGAAAACGGTGATGCTCAATATCATCGAAGGTACAATTTTAAATATAATATTTAAGGGCCAGATATACTATTGCCCCGCATCCCACTGATTCCAACAGACATGCCATTCGAATTCAGACGCTTGCAGTTTCCGGTGCCACTCGCCTTTGCAATGACCATTAACAAATCACAGGCACAATCGCTACAAGTGTGTGGACTAGATTTGAAACATCCATGCTTTTCACATGGACAGCTATATGTGGCCTGTTCACGCGTCGGAAAACATTCTGATTTATTTGTGTACGCGCCAGATGAAAAAACAAAGAACAATGTATACCTGAAAGCACTTCAGTAAACAGGCGTGAAACGAAGCAAGATTTCTATTTTCTTTCTTTTCCATTTAGCCAAACTATGCCACAGCAACCCGTGGCCGGGTGCAGCTAGTTGATCTATAAAAATGAGTCTAGCATAGTATTCCCGACGCTCCAACTGACGTACGCATCTTTATTTACTTTTTCAATAGGTAATGTTGTTTTGGCGTCCGTGGCTTAGGCGTTGCGAGTCTGCCTCGTAATTCCAACGTACCACAATTGAAACCCACTGCTGGCTGCGTGGATTTTTTTTAAATCATAGAATGGGGTGTCGCAGGTCGACCCAGCCTAAAATGGGTAACAGGATGTATGTCATGCGGAAGTAAAGATGGAGGGCGTAATTTGGTTTTGGTGCTGAATATGTTATATTTATGTGTAGAGAGCTTTGAGACAGAAAACAACTGACGCCGAGGTATTGGTAGCTGCAGGTGCAAATGTAATAAACTCAGACAGCAGGATAAATTTTCTCACTGACTCGGCTGCGAACTCTAGATATACCAAGCGGAACAGTGCGATGTAAAAAGCATATAATAATCAGGCGCTATATCAACCAATACAATACAGGCTTCGTCTGCGTAGATACATCAAAAAACATGCTTATAGTCCGTTCAGAAACCAATGAACACGTTTGCAATATATTTTCTCGAAAATTGCCTGTAAGATTGCAATGATGTTTTTTAACGCAGCCATTGAATATCCGTGATGCAAAAATAGTTATTCTTTAGTCCCTAGATACTCAGGATTTTGCTAATCTGTCAATTCCTGTAATCTTTTCCAAACATTGTGAATAAGTAGAATGAAATTCTGATGTTACATTAAACATGTTTATGTCGAGTTCAAGTTCAATTGTTTTTGTTTTTTTCAGAGGCGTATCTTCATAATAAATTATGCTCTATCCAGTCCAGTTTTGTTTGTTTCTCTGGGCCATGAATATTTCAGTATAAATGACCCATCTTTGATTCCCACCGGAAGTGCTGGTACAGTAAAACGGTAACCTTCTGCATGGTTACACATTTATACCTCAAACTCAATATGAAATTTATCTTTGTCAGGTTCGATAAGTCAGCGATATGACACTGTATATCAACACTAATTTGTGAATACACCTTTCACTTAAATAACATTGAATGTAGTGTTATTATGTGTCCCAGTCACTAACAGCATGACTTTGCCCACGAAAATCGTGAAATTACAGTTTTTCTTTGAACCCTTGTTTAACACGTGATAGTGTGCTTATTAACATTACCTCCTGAAACTAATGAAAGTAAACCTACCAAAACTCTACCAGGACGGTTTAATGATAAAAATATATGTCGTAAAGAAGGGAGAGGGGGAACTATATTTGATCATTAGTGAAATAAATATTTAATTAACGTCATGAATGTCTGGAGTAAGTATGCCAAATTTCATTACAATCGGTCGGCTGGTTTCCAAAATAATAAAATCTATTCATGATCATTAAACTTTGACCAGACCATAAGCATACTGAATAAGTCCGATATGCTTTGAAGATGATCTTGAAATGAGCTAAGAACAATTCATGAAAACCACAAGGAAAATACAGACGAAATGTATGCGACATTTAACAGCATCTATCGAGGACAGCTGCAATATAGATTCATTATATTTGATTTGTTAATTGAGCTTTCTATATCCAATAGTGCTACTATAGAAACTATTTATGACATTAACACAAGCTACGCAAATAGTAAAAGATATATATACTATAATTTACTCCTCTCTGTGAATTTTTAAGACACAAGCAGTGGCAGACAAGACGAACAAGAAGTGTTACTTGTAATCTCTCTGGGTAAAAACACGAACAGCTTTAAACATCAACGTTTCAGAATAGAACAAGTTTAATTATAAATGGTCCCGAAAACTTTAAACAGTATCATACTTTAAGGTTACGTTTCCTATCTTTGTTTACAGGGCAACCAGATTACATCAATACCAGCAGGAAGTCTCCCAGCTGGGCTCACACAGGTCGATTTTAATGACAACCCTATACAGACCATAGACGACGATGCCTTCATTGACTCTGCAACCAGTCTACAAACTCTATCTCTAACTTTAGTTCCACATTCAAGAATTCCCGATGCTCTGCTAAAATTAAAGAGCCTCACCTTCTTTGAACTTTACGATACAGACGTTGGAGATTGGAATGAAGAGGTGATGAAGTATCTGGCACCCAAACTACAGTCGATAACTTTGGGCAATGTCAGTTTACACACATGGCCTGGCTGGTTTCAATACTGCAACCAAGTGACCGAGTTGTCGCTCGATAACAGCAACATTACATCTATACCGGACAATGGACTGGACGGTATGGCAAATAGTTTAATAAGCCTTTCTCTTTCTGGCAACAACCTAACCTCTGTCCCCAAAGCGATTTATAAGTTGGTCAACATCACGGATTTGTATGTAGACGGTAACAAGATAACAGACCTTACCTCGCTGCCAAAACAAGCCAGATTGGATACGCTAGCTTTAAACAATAATAAAATCTCCAATGGGTCTCATGTAAGTGATTCATTGAGGCCTTTCGCAGAGTTTCTAAGCGACCTTGATTTGGTGGGCAATGAGCTGACGGCAATTCCTGATTTACATTTCTTGACAATTAACGGTGTTGAATTGTCCTTCAATAAGATTTATGATCTGAATGCAGGATCTCTGCAACCTGCTCTACGCGGGTTGACTCTGGGGTACAATCTTCTAACCTCAATTCCAAGCGTGGTTTTTCGTGTCCAGTCGCTGCGCTCGTTACTGATGCCGTCAAACTTAGTAACCCGTGTGCAAGCATCGTTAATTCCTGCGACATTGACGGAACTTAATCTCCAACACAATCTACTTACTGAACTAACAGACACGAGTTTTCCAGAAAATTCCAACCTACTCTATTTGTACCTGAATAATAATCCTTTAACGACAATATCTGAACACGCCTTTGCTAATCTTGCTCACTTAGAAGAGCTTTATTTGGGTAGTACAAGACTGGCTCGCCTACCGCTCGGCCTGTCCTCGCTCCACAATTTAACTACATTTGATGTCAGCGACATTACTCATCTTGTCTGCACTTGCCTGGAGAAAGATATAGCCCCCTGGATCAAGTCCTTGACGTCAGAAAAAGTTTCAGGAACATGCGGCCTAATGAGTGTGTACGACTTTTTCTCTTTGCTAAGCCCAGGCTGTCCCTCTTGACAGTTGTTCTAATTACCTGTAAAAGACATTTCAAATTATTGGAAAACACGGGGTATAGAAGCCAGAATCGAGATAACTATTGTTGTTAGTCATATCTCGAGTTTATTCTTCACCTGTAACAGTCCTAAACAGACTTCATAGATAACAGGAAATGAATATGCCTTGTCCGATAAAACAGGCAGTTACTTTTCAGTGTGGCTGGTTCTGTATTTCAGTTGAAAGAATTCATTTTATTGCTTCATTTTATTAAAATATTACTTTAACAAAATACATTTATTTTGGTGTGTTAGATTTCTCTGTTTACATTATTTACCATGTGTATTTTGAGTGTTCGGTAGCTCTGTTTAAATTATTTACCGTGTGCATTGAGTGTCAGAGTTCTCTATTTACAATATTTACCGTGTGTGCTTTGTATTGTTTGTATTACACAAACACGTGGCCGATTGTTAGTGTAGATATTATCGCATGTATACATGCACATTTACAAAATTGGATAAACCAAAGATATAACATTCTTTACATTTTGTACGCGCTACTAATATTATAAATGGCGATCTTGATGAAAAAATGATGCGAGAGAGATGTTTTTTAATAACAATTCTAATTATTATGTCAAATCAGTATGAAGAGGAAACAAGGAGAACAACTAAATACAATAAAACCTTTGCTAATGAACTTAAGCTTTTAAATGTTATTTATAATTTTAAAACCAAGTAACGTATTTTCAATTCTATTGTTGTATCACTTTTAACATTGGCAAGTGAAAGCTGGAGAACTACTAAAGAAATGAAACGAAAGTTCAATACATGTGAACACAAATATCTGAGGAAAATGGTGAAAATAAAATGGGATGAATTCAAAAAGATGTGAAGAAATAAGAGACATGTCTGGGTAATTACTAGTATCAACAGTTATAAGAGAGACAAGATGGCGCTACATTGGAGACATTCTGAAGGGAAGCCATCAGAGAATTACCACACATGTATTACAAATGAAATGAAGGCGTTAAGGATAGAACAGCGAAGAATGAGGCCTTGCAGTAGCGAACTAGAGCCTTATCAGCGACACCGCTCGAATAATTGGACCAGATCTGCCTTTAAAAAAAAAAAATTATACATTCTATTGATGCTGTTGTATTCTTGTGCTATGCCTAGCTCTGCAGCCAGATAAGTTTTGATCATAGTCTTTGTCTTGAGTACGAAAAGGGTGTTTCAGTAACCTGCCGGTGACCTGCATAACACAAACGTCAAACCCACCTCTGATTAGTGGAGACCGAGAAACCAAGACGGTGACGTCTAATAACAGTTCGCTTATGTGTGTGTAGATTCAACTAGCACAGTTTACTTTTTTTTTAAAATAATAATTTTGGTTGTCCTTAACCTGCGACTGGCTTAGCAAGCCAGCAGGATATTGTCTTTCTGCTCAACGGAATAGAGTGAAGTATACTCATGCTGGCATTGTGGCAAGAGTGGATATCAAGCATCAGTACGTCAACATTGCAGGGGCGCACGTGGATATACTGTCCGGGAAATGCAGGAGTGCCAGGGAATGAAAGAGCGGATTTTCTGGCTACAAAAGCGACAGGAATACTCATGCTGGACATAGGAGACATTTTGAAGACAACTTATGAACGAATAGTGATAGAAGACATGAGGTTAGACGACATAACATGTGTAAGAAAGTGAACGAGGAATTAAGTGCGGATACTGCGAGAAGGGACGTATGACAGAAAGGGAAAACATGAGTATAATCAGTGTTCTGCGGAAACATAGCATCTTTCCTTAAATTGTTGCTGCGGTAGACCGATCATCTATGGGTATGCACGGTGTGTTGTGATGTCGTTCGTAAATCAGGATTTGAGGTTTAAGTGCAAACGAACCCGTCAGCTTTAAATAACAAGAATTTACCGACAACGATCACGACTCGAAAATAGGAATACTAAGTTGAGTTGAGTCAAGAATTGACATCACGGCATCACGGTACTCTGGGCATTCCCATGCATGCTATGTCCTCATCTTCAGCAGCGAGCGACGAGTTTCAATACTGATGGTATCGGTCATAATCTGGTTAAATGTCCGTCTTTCCTTTCCTCTGAGTGTAGTGAGCCAGCTAGGCCCTCTGGTTTCACACAGGTGCCTCATTCTCTCCAGGCCATAATAATCTTTTTTCTCTACTGATTCCGTTGCTTGTTCCCAAAGGAACTTTACCATATAAGCCTTATCGTATATCAATTCACGACCTAGTGGTGCAGATCCACCCAGTCTGTCTGCCTGTTCATTACCCACCACGCCAACTTAGCCTGGAGAAAAGATTCAAAGTTTGCTCACTACCCGTGACCTTCCCAGTGAAGCTTGCCCCTCTGCTCGAAGCATCCCCGTCTTCACCTTTTTCAGCATGCTTTCGGAGTCTGTTTCAATTACGACATGTAAGAAACATTGGGCATGCTGAGTGCTTGTCGTGGGCCTCTTTATAAAAACAAAGCCGTCAGGGTATACACAGCAACACGGATGCCCCTGGATCATGCCCATCAGCGATAGGCCTATTTATCACAATCACTAAGGAACAGAAGTCGACCGGCAAGACTGCTCCCGTTAATATAACCCAGCCAAAAGCTGTAGGGGTGTTTTAAAATCACCGCCTTCAGCTTGGCATTTTGGTTGCCTCCAGCGTCACCGGGTCGCAGCCAGTTATCTCATACAAGCCCCGGCACTGCAAGCCTCTGTCGGCGAGCCTCTGCACGACAATAGGAGTAAGTAAGGTACACAATGATATGATCAAAGTGAGAGGAAGTGAGACTGTTAAATGTCTAAGAAAGAAGCAGCATTAACCACCCATCCCTTCTTCTTCTTTTGTCAAAATCTGCTTGTGCCGCTAGGCGTCGCAGTCTATCAGATGATCGGCAACCGAGCCAGGGCGCGCTCAGTCGCTTCATATGACGTGATGTTAAAAAGTCTCAAGTTGTCCGTGACTCCTTCAATCCATATTCTTCTTGGTCTTCCCCTGCCTATTGGTGTTTCGATTTTCATGTTGTATGCTCTTGATGCTGGCATCGATGGTTCCATTCTCATTAGGTGACCAAACCATTTACCCATCCCTATTCAAATAAAAAAATAAATAAATGCAAAGCTAGAACTTGAATCACTTCAGACTGAGAAACAACCAGAATTATAAGTTAGTTGCGTGTCCTTTACAGGACGTCGCAGAACCAGACATCAGTATCTCTTGGCTGTTGTTGTTGTAGTTTTTTTTCCTAGGCAAATTGACTTTTACTAGTTTGTCATTGCTATGCTCAAGTGGATTCTCGATACCACTGTCGAAACCAGAGCAAGGCGGTCTGCTGCTCAACTGCCTGCAACTGGGATCCAACCCGGCACCCTGATATTACGAAACGCGTTCGCATCGGCTAAACCACAGATGCGGACCAGAATTACTAACACAGCTGATTAAATTCAGCTGTCAGTGAAGAATCTAAATACAATGGACGCGTCTCAATTTGGAGTGCCCGTACACGAGAGAGCTGATGAACTGGCAGGGGAAGGTGCTACAAAAGAGCAGTCATATTATCATATACTTGGAAGGAATAAACTTGCTTAAGGTTTAGACCCTTTCGGTCAGTGCTGTGGCGACTACCTTACCTCAGTTGCTGGACCAGCACGACTGGAAACTAAAATCTGTCCATATGTTTTATGTGTACAGAGAAGCACCATTAAACAAAGGCAGCCGCGTGAGAGCTTACAATATCTAAAAAAATCTTATCTTGTTGACAAATGTTCGGCAAGTGTGTTTGTTTCAGCTATCATCTGTAGTGTGTAGAGTTCTCCCAAAAAAAGTAAGAATGTGTACGTATCTTAACTTAAATTGCCTTTCATTTGCTGAGATTTGACTACGAAGGGTAAGCACTTTTAGCTTAGCTTTAATATATCTCATGTATTGCAATCTAATGACAAACAAACAAAATTTCGTATGTTTTTGGTATTAATGTCGTTCAAATGTTGATATTTCAGAACGAAAAGTAAGAACTTTTATTGTCTTCCTTTTAATGGCTTTCAGATTCGGTGTTTTAATGCCAATAGATGGTAAGAATTTCGAGTGCCTAAGCTTTAAAGTTCTTCAAAGGGTTAGATGTAATAACGTAAAGTAAGAGTTCTCATGTGTCTTGGTATTAAAGATGGCATTTCACGACGAAAAGTGAGAACTGATATGTTTTTCTTTTAATGTCGCTCAGATGCTGTGTGTTAATGCCATAAGATGGTAAGCATGGCAAGTGATTTAGCTCAGATATTGAGATTTGATGACGAGAAATATGAATCCTTATGTGTCTTGGTATTAAAGATGTTGATATTTCACGCCGAAAAGTAAGAACTGTTATGTGTCTTCGTTTAAATGTCACTCAGATGCCGTGTGTTAATGCCCTCAATGACGCTCACATGGTAAGAAATAATGACATAGAGTAAGAGATCTTATGCGTCAGTTGTAATTTCTCTCAAATGCTCAACACTGATAACGCATATCAAGAGCTATTGTGTGCTTTTTAATGCGTTCTTCTTGTTACAGTCCATTCTGTGTGGCGTTGCTTGTCATGTCTATCCACAACCTTCTGTCTCGTGTACTTTCTATTAGCTCTGACACAGATGATCCTCCATGCCATGATGTCAAACTGTCCAGCATCTTTTCTCTCGGTCTCCCTCTGCCTCTCTTCCCATCCAACTTTCCTGCTGTCACAATGTACTCCAATTTTCTCCTTTTCATCACATGACCAACGAATGTATACTGTCTTGTTCTGATGTGGGTAATAAGTTATCTTTATGAGTCAGTTTCTTTCAAGACATCCATATTACTCTTGTTATCTGGCTAGGACATTCTCAATATTCGTCTATAAGTTATCACACGGATTTCGTTCGCCTGTTGAAACAAACAAACGGAGGTTGTAGTAGTACAGTCTACCCAACCAGGACATCACACAAGCGATAAACACCCGATGACACCAAGTGCCACCATGCAGATAAGGATCACCCGTGGAGAGGTCCGGCAACCGGCGTTCAGCCATTATACCATATTTATGGCCGGGCTATATTGCGGCCCCTGGCAAGAGCCAAAATAACGAAAACTTGGATCCCACAAGAGGATGACTATAGCGAGTTAAACTATAACAAAGGAGGTATTTAATTATAAAGATTGTCAAAATAACTATAAATAACTAATATTATTCACATTATGGATTTAAATTAATGTAGATTTCAAAATAAATTTAGAATGTATGTATTATGTGTATTCTATATATGTATGTCTGAATATATTATATAAGTGTGGTATGTATGCAGGTGTGAATTAGTATATATGTGTGTATGTATATTTCAATGCATGTATTTGTCATACATGTTTCTGTCCCGTGGTCTTGTACTTGCTTTTAATATTGCGTATCCTGCTGCATTAAGATAACATGTTTCTATATGGAATATCAATGCGATATGAGAGAGGAATACTTGAAAGGGCCGGATGTAAGACGGGCCTGGGTGCCCAGGTTGTAAATCTTTAAAAGCAATGTTCGTATTTCCCTGTCTCCTTCCTTATGACATATTCCGTCTTGTCTCTGCTGATTCTTTTATGTCTGCTTCCAGTCTTGTCATTGTCTTCCCAGTGTCTTATTCCTGTCTTCTGCCTGATTTCTCTTTGTCTACTCCCTGTCTTCTCACTGTCTTTCCAATGTCGTATTCCCGGCTTCCTCCTGATTTCTCTTGTTTTATCCCTAACTACTTTTTATCTTCTCTCACCAACAACAAACGAACCTTTTTTTTAAAAAAAACCAATGTTCTTATCAATAAAACACAAAACAAAAGGTATACTAAAGTTTAAAAGCGAAATGTCATAATTCCACAGAAAAGTAGAGAAATTCGCAATGCAGGAAAACGTTACCTTTATGTCAGTGCATTTTCCCCTCCATTTCCATAGACAAGAATTATTGTTACGTTTCTCACAGAAGAAAAACTGTTAACGAAACGTTCCTATCTTGCACGTCTGTCTTTTCTTTCGCCTATCTTTCTAGTTTTACTTTGCACTTACTGTCATTCTTAGTGTTTAGAGTTGTATCTGTCAGCTTGAAAGTTTTCGGTTCAAATTCGGAACGAATCGGATTTGTATATTCATACAGTGTGTTATGAGGATACATGGCTTTGATATTCCATGGAACGGCGTGTGTGACAAGCAAGTCCAGATATTCCATGAGACGGCGTGTGTGACAAGCAAGTCCAGATATTCCATGAGACGGCGTGTGTGACAAGCAAGTCCAGATATTCCATGAGACGGCGTGTGTGACAAGCAAGTCCAGATATTCCATGAGACGGCGTGTGTGACAAGCAAGTCCAGATATTCCATGAGACGGCGTGTGTGACAAGCAAGTCCAGATATTCCATGAGACGGCGTGTGTGACAAGCAAGTCCAGATATTCCATGAGACGGCGTGTGTGACAAGCAAGTCCAGATATTCCACGAGACGGCGTGTGTGACAAGCAAGTCCCAGATATTCCACGACGAGACGGCGTGTGTGACAAGCAAGTCCAGATATTCCATGAGACGGCGTGTGTGACAAGCAAGTCCAGATATTCCACGAGACGGCGTGTGTGACAAGCAAGTCCAGATATTCCATGAGACGGCGTGTGTGACAAGCAAGTCCAGATATTCCATGAGACGGCGTGTGTGACAAGCAAGTCCAGATATTCCATGAGACGGCGTGTGTGACAAGCAAGTCCAGATATTCCATGAGACGGCGTGTGTGACAAGCAAGTCCAGATATTCCATGAGACGGCGTGTGTGACGGCGTCCAGTGTTGACAACAAGCAAGTCCAGATATTCCATGAGACGGCGTGTGTGACAAGCAAGTCCAGATATTCCATGAGACGGCGTGTGTGACAAGCAAGTCCAGATATTCCATGAGACGGCGTGTGTGACAAGCAAGTCCAGATATTTCCATGAGACGGCGTGTGTGACAAGCAAGTCCAGATATTCCATGAGACGGCGTGTGTGACAAGCAAGTGTGTGACAAGCAAGTCCAGATATTCCATGAGACGGCGTGTGTGACAAGCAAGTCCAGATATTCCATGAGACGGCGTGTGTGTGACAAGCAAGTCCAGATATTGTGTGACCAAGTCCAGATATTCCATGAGACGGCGTGTGTGACAAGCAAGTCCAGATATTCCATGAGACGGCGTGTGTGACAAGCAAGTCCAGATATTCCATGAGACGGCGTGTGTGACAAGCAAGTCCAGATATTCCATGAGACGGCGTGTGTGCAAGTCCAGATATTCCATGAGACACAAGCAAGTCCAGATATTCCACGAGACGGCGTGTGTGACAAGCAAGTCCAGATATTCCATGAGACGGCGTGTGTGACAAGCAAGTCCAATATTCCATGTCCACGTGTGTGACAAGCAAGTCCAGACGAGACGGCGTGTGTGACAAGCAAGTCCAGATATTCCACGAGACGGCGTGTGTGACAAGCAAGTCCAGATATTCCATGAGACGGCGTGTGTGTGACAAGCAAGTCCAGATATTCCATGAGACGGCGTGTGTGACAAGCAAGTCCAGATATTCCACGAGACGGCGTGTGTGACAAGCAAGTCCAGATATTTCCATGAGACGGCGTGTGTGACAAGCAAGTCCAGATATTCCATGAGACGGCGTGTGTGACAAGCAAGTCCAGATATTCCACGAGACGGCGTGTGTGACAAGCAAGTCCAGATATTCCACGAGACGGCGTGTGTGACAAGCAAGTCCAGATATTCCACGAGACGGCGTTGTGACAAGCAAGTCCAGATATTCCACGAGACGGCCACGAGACGTGTGTGTGACAAGCAAGTCCAATATTCCAGAGACGGCGTGTGTGACAAGCAAGTCCAGATATTCCATGAGACGTGTGTGACAAGCAAGTCCAGATATTCCACGAGACGGCGTGTGTGACAAGCAAGTCCAGAATATTCCACGAGACGGCGTGTGTGACAAGCAAGTCCAGATATTCCACGAGAGACGGCGTGTGTATTCCATGACAAGACAAGCAAGTCCACATATTCCATGAGACGGCGTGTGTGACAAGCAAGTCCAGATATTCCACGAGACGGCGTGTGTGACAAGCAAGTCCAGATATTCCATGAGACGGCGTGTGTGACAAGCAAGTCCAGATATTCCATGAGACGGCGTGTGTGTGACAAGCAAGTCCAGATATTCCACGAGACGGCGTGTGTGACAAGCAAGTCCAGATATTCCACGAGACGGCGTGTGTGACAAGCAAGTCCAGATATTCCATGAGACGGCGTGTGTGACAAGCAAGTCCAGATATTCCATGAGACGGCGTGTGTGACAAGCAAGTCAAGTCCATGAGACGAGATATTCCATGAGACGGCGTGTGTGACAAGCAAGTCCAGATATTCCATGGAACGGCGTGTGTGACAAGCAAGTCCAGATATTCCATGAGACGGCGTGTGTGACAAGCAAGTCCAGATATTCCATGAGACGGCGTGTGTGACAAGCAAGTCCAGATATTCCATGAGACGGCGTGTGTGACAAGCAAGTCCAGATATTCCATGAGACGGCGTGTGTGACAAGCAAGTCCAGATATTCCATGAGACGGCGTGTGTGACAAGCAAGTCCAGATATTCCATGAGACGGCGTGTGTGACAAGCAAGTCCAGATATTCCATGAGGCGGTGTGACAAGCAAGTCCAGATATTCCATGTGTGTGACAAGCAAGTCCAGATATTCCATGAGACGGCGTGTGTGACAAGCAAGTCCAGATATTCCATGAGACGGCGTGTGTGACAAGCAAGCAAGTCCAGATATTCCACGAGACGGCGTGTGTGACAAGCAGTCCAGGCGTGTTCCATGAGACGGCGTGTGTGACAAGCAAGTCCAGATATTCCATGAGACGGCGTGTGTGACAAGCAAGTCCAGATATTCCATGAGACGGCGTGTGTGACAAGCAAGTCCAGATATTCCATGAGACGGCGTGTGTGACAAGCAAGTCCAGATATTCCACGAGACGGCGTGTGTGACAAGCAAGTCCAGATATTCCATGAGACGGCGTGTGTGACAAGCAAGTCCAGATATTCCATGAGACGGCGTGTGTGACAAGCAAGTCCAGATATTCCATGAGACGGCGTGTGTGACAAGCAAGTCCAGTCCACGAGATATTCCATGAGACGGCGTGTGTGACAAGCAAGTCCAGATATTCCACGAGACGGCGTGTGTGACAAGCAGTCCAGATATTCCACGAGACGGCGTGTGTGACAAGCAAGTCCAGATATTCCATGAGACGGCGTGTGTGACAAGCAAGTCCAGATATTCCACGAGACGGCGTGTGTGACAAGCAAGTCCAGATATTCCACGAGACGGCGTGTGTGACAAGCAAGTCCAGATATTCCACGAGACGGCGTGTGTGACAAGCAAGTCCAGATATTCCACGAGGACGGCGTGTGTGACAAGCAAGTCCAGATATTCCACGAGACGTGTGTGACAAGCAAGTCCAGATATTCCACGAGACGGCGTTCCATGAGACGGCGTGTGTGTGACAAGCAAGTCCAGATATTCCATGAGACGGCGTGTGTGACAAGCAAGTCCAGATATTCCATGAGACGGCGTGTGTGTGACAAGCAAGTCCAGATATTCCATGAGACGGCGTGTGTGACAAGCAAGTCC
Source organism: Candidula unifasciata (assembly GCA_905116865.2). Taxonomy (NCBI): domain Eukaryota; kingdom Metazoa; phylum Mollusca; class Gastropoda; order Stylommatophora; family Geomitridae; genus Candidula; species Candidula unifasciata. The sequence continues at coordinate 845,623 of CAJHNH020002773.1, forward strand.
AGATATTCCACGAGACGGCGTGTGTGACAAGCAAGTCCAGATATTCCACGGGCGTGTGTGACAAGCAAGTCCAGATATTCCATGAGACGGCGTGTGTGACAAGCATAGTCCAGAGATTCAAGCAAGTCCAGAGAGACGGCGTGTGTGACAAGCAAGCCAATTCCAGATATTCCATATTCCATGAGACGGCGTGTGTGACAAGCAAGTCCAGATATTCCATGAGACGGCGTGTGTGACAAGCAAGTCCAGTATTCCATGAGACGGCGTGTGTGACAAGCAAGTCCAGATATTCCACGAGACGGCGTGTGTGACAAGCAAGTCCATGAGACGGCGTATTCCACAAGACGGACGGCGTGTGTGACAAGCAAGTCCAGATATTCCACGAGACGGCGTGTGTGACAAGCAAGTCCAGATATTCCATGAGACGGCGTGTGTGACAAGCAAGTCCAGATATTCCACGAGACGGCGTGTGTGACAAGCAAGTCCAGATATTCCATGAGACGGCGTGTGTGACAAGCAAGTCCAGATATTCCATGAGACGGCGTGTGTGACAAGCAAGTCCAGATATTCCATGAGACGGCGTGTGTGACAAGCAAGTCCAGATATTCCACGAGACGGCGTGTGTGACAAGCAAGTCCAGATATTCCATGAGACGGCGTGTGTGACAAGCAAGTCCAGATATTCCATGAGATATTCGAGACGGTGTGACAAGCAAGTCCAGATATTCCACGAGACGGCGTGTGTGACAAGCAAGTCCAGATATTCCACGAGACGGCGTGTGTGACAAGCAAGTCCAGATATTCCACGAGACGGCGTGTGTGACAAGCAAGTCCAGATATTCCACGAGACGGCGTGTGTGACAAGCAAGTCCAGATATTCCATGAGACGGCGTGTGTGACAAGCAAGTCCAGATATTCCACGAGACGGCGTGTGTGACAAGCAAGTCCAGATATTCCATGAGACGGCGTGTGTGACAAGCAAGTCCAGATATTCCATGAGACGGCGTGTGTGACAAGCAAGTCCAGATATTCCATGAGACGGCGTGTGTGACAAGCAAGTCCAGATATTCCATGTGTGACAAGCAAGTCCAGATATTCCATGAGACGGCGTGTGTGACAAGCAAGTCCAGTTCCAGAGACGGCGTGTGTGACAAGCATCCAGATATTCGGAGACGGCGTGTGTGACAAGCAAGTCCAGATATTCCATGAGACGGCGTGTGTGACAAGCAAGTCCAGATATTCCATGAGACGGTCCAGATATTCGTGTGTGACAAGCAAGTCCAGATATTCCATGAGACGGCGTGTGTGACAAGCAAGTCCAGATATTCCACGAGACGGCGTGTGTGACAAGCAAGTCCAGATATTCCATGAGACGGCGTGTGTGACAAGCAAGTCCAGATTCCATGAGACGGCGTGTGTGACAAGCAAGTCCAGATATTCCATGAGACGGCGTGTGTGACAAGCAAGTCCAGATATTCCATGAGACGGCGTGTGTGACAAGCGAGTCCAGATCCAGATATGACAAGCAAGTCCATGAGACGGCGTGTGTGACAAGCAAGTCCAGATATTCCATGAGACGGCGTGTGTGACAAGCGAGTCCAGATGCCGCTTAGAACAATATTCCATAATCATCATCATGTAGCAGGTCCTTTGCAGAACGTCGCTCTTGTCAGGGCCTGTCTGAGAAAAAATTTATTTGGTCTCTCGCCATCTCTCCCGCCTTGTGCGCTTTATTACCCAAGGTGTCCCTTTTTTCCTATGCCCATCTTCGTGGTGGTCAGCAGGTGCCTTTTCTTCATGGTACCACGCCTTCTGCTATAATTCCCCCCCCCCCCCCACCAATCCAGCGTGTCCTTTGATGTGGCCAAAATATTTCTGTCCCAGAGGCACGATGTTGTTTGTTAGCCAATTTTTCCTTGACGTTCAGATCATTTAAGATTTCAGTATTTATTTTCTTCTCTGTCCATGATATTCTGAGAATCTTTCTATAGAATTTCTGCTCAAAATCCCCTTTTGTCTTTCTTAAGGACTACTAGATAGTCCAACGTATGCTCTCAAAATGTTGACTATGATATCCCTACTGGTGATTAACCACATATTCCACAAAATGTTGACTATGATTTCCCTACTGGTGATTAACCAAATATTCCACAAAATGTTGACTATGATTTCCTTACTGGTAATTAACCACATATTACATAAAATGTTGACTATGATTTCCCTACTGGTGATTAACCACATATTCCACAAAATGTTGACTATGATTTCCCTACTGGTGATTAACCACATATTCCACAAAATGTTGACTATGATTTCCTTACTGGTGATTAACATAATATTCCACAAAATCAGCATGAAAGTTCAGGACTATTGTCGCCATTGCATGTGGACACGTTTAATCTCAAACGATTCGCCCTAAACGTGTCTGTAATAATCCTCTCCTTGATATTAAATTGGTTCATGTAAATGCCAGTTTGGCCAGGAGGTGTTGATTTTGGATCTTCTCCCAGGCTGATTTCAAAAATGAAAAATGTCGATTCACTATTGATATTGGCTCCCATATCGACCCAAGCTTGAAACGTGTACATACGACATTCCCACATTAGCTCCGTCCCCTTCTTTAGCAGCCAAAGAGTCGTCCTGTTATAACAGTGCCAGTTACATCCTGATTAAAAGGACACCGCTGTTTCCCCCTCCAGCGTGAAGTTGTTGACTATACCTACTGAGTGACGATAGGTTTATACAAATCTGAATCGAGACTCACTTGCCGAATGCCATTCTGGCGTTAAAAAAAAAAAAACTCGTTTTCGTTTAAAAAAAAAATGAAATTTATAATTAATATTACATATCATATATATGTTGGCGTCTGTGGCTTAGGCGTTGTGAACGTGTATGTAATGCCGGGGTGCCGGGTTCGATCCCAGCTGCGGGCCGTGCGCTGGTTTCGATAGTGGTATCGAGAAGCTGACCGTTCAGTAACAATGGCAAACTACTGGTTGTAAATTTGCCTCGAAAAACCACAACAGCCAAAAAATGCTGGCGGTTGGTTCTGCAACGTCCTGTAAAGGATACGCAACTAACTATACACACACACAAATATTTTAACCTTTTTTTAATTGACAGATAGAAACATGAGTATGAGGGCTGGACACAAGGACATCTTTGCTATCCTATCTGCTATTATGATGTCTGTAGTCATGGCAGACTATTGCGTCTACGAGGTAAGTCTAACCCCCTCTTCCCACGCCAAAAAAAAAAAAAAAAAATAATAATAATAAATAAATAAAAAAAAAATATTGACAATGAGGGATTCCCGGGCACCATTTTTGTAGGGGGTAAAAGAATACAGTTATTTACCCCCCCCCCCCCCCCCCTTTACCCCCCCCCCCCCTTTTTTTTTTAAACAAACGTATTTTAAAAGTCGACTAATTAAGGGTGTTTCTTTTGGGTGCAGTCGGGGTGCATTTGTCTGAGAGGCAAGAAACCAACAGTTTGCACACAAATAAGCCAGATTTGTAAAACAGATATGCAAAAAAAAATCTAACTTTCTGGAACAAGACTAAAATCTAGGAGTGGACGAACCGCTAGAACTTTCAGCAGGAGTTTACAGCCAGTGAATACAATAAAGTATAGGAACAAGAAGAAAAAGAAGAATAAGAAGAAGAAGAAGAAGAAGAAGAAGAAGAAGAAGAAGAAGAAGAAGAAGAAGAAGAAGAAGAAGAAGAAGAAGAAGAAGAAGAAGAAGAAGAAGAAGAAGAAGAAGAAGAAGAAGAAGAAGAAGAAGAAGAAGAAGAAGAAGAAGAAAGAAGAAGAAGAAGAAGAAGAAGAAGAAGAAGAAGAAGAAGAAGAAGAAGAAGAAGAAGAAGAAGAAGAAGAAGAAGAAGAAGAAGAAGAAGAAGAAGAAGAAGAAGAAGAAGAAGAAGAAGAAGAAGAAGAAGAAGAAGAAGAAGAAGAAGAAGAAGAAGAAGAAGAAGAAGAAGAAGAAGAAGAGAAGAAGAAGAAGAAGAAGAAGAAGAAGAAGAAGAAGAAGAGGAAGAAGAGAAGAAGAGGAAGAAGAAGAAGAAGAAGAAGAAGAAGAAGAAGAGAAGAAGAAAGAAGAAGAAGAAGAAGAAGAAGAAGAGAAGAAGAAGAAGAAGAAGAAGAAGAAGAAGAAGAAGAAGAAGAAGAAGAAGAAGAAGAAGAAGAAGAAGAAGAAGAAGAAGAAGAAGAAGAAGAAGAAGAAGAAGAAGTAGAAGACGAGGATGATGGTTATTATGTAGTGTCTGCTTTATATAAACATGTGGACATATATACACAGCCAGAGAGAAAGAAAGACAAATGACAGCTATAGTCATTGACATAAACAGATAGACACAACTGCTGACATGAAAGAAAAAAACACCTAAATTCAGTCAGGTAAACATAGGAATAGACAGGCTTCTGTATATAGATGAATGAAAATGTATGAATAAAGAGGCAAACATTAACAGAATGACAGATAGTTACAAAGAAAGAGAGACAGACAAGTAGACACTCAGTTAAATAGACACATACCAGTAATACATGACAGACAGACAGACAGATCGGCAGACAGGCAGATGGACAGAGAGATAGGTGGATAGGTAGGTAGGTAGATAGGTGAACAGACAGACAGACTCAAAATTTCATGTTTCCTGCAATGATTACCTGATGATTGCAGATGTGTACGTGTGACGACGGCTTCGTCGACTGCACCAGTCGAGGGTTGACAGCCATCCCTCCCTTGGGACCACCTGGAGTAGAGCCAGTCACATACATCCAGTTTAATGTCAGTTCTATATCATCGCATCGTATTTTGATATTAGTTGTTTATTATGACACTGTGATTTGGAGAGTTAGTAATGCATCATGCGATTGTTTTCTTTTAAGTGTTAGTTGTATGTAATGTCACCGTGTTTTGATGCATGCAGCTCTCAAGATGTCTTCTCCATCTGCTAACTCTACTCGCTAGCTCACTTCTCTATGTATATTTTGGGGTCTTCCTTTATTTCTATGCCCCTGTGGGTTTCACTGCAAAGACATTCTAGTTATAATGTTCTCAGGCTTTCTCAGCGTGTGTCGTATCTAACACCAGCGTCCTTTCTTTACCTCTTGGTCCATTGGAACTTGTTTAATTCTCTCCCAAAGCTCTACATAAGTGATTCTATCATACCATTGAATCCCCTATATTCTGAGCAGGCCTCACAGCTAATGAATGTATGTAATTTATTATTAATTACCTTAGTTGTTTTCCAACAGTACTGATTTGACATTATAATTGAAAATATCAATTTAGTATTAGATTTTATTGCAGTGCTATGAAAGCTCATCTTGCCTTTTGTTTTTCTTATTCTTATATCTCCAACAGTTCCCTCACTGAGTAAGGGCGTTTTCATTCGCAGTCAGAGTGCATCTGTCTGAGAGGCGAGGCGTCAACAATCTGCAAACAAATAAGCCAGATCTGTGAAGCAAAACTCATGAAGAACCTGACATTTCATTTTGTGAATACGCCTTTCACCAAATAACCTTGAACGACGTTTTATTTGGGGTTTTGTTCACTAAGAGTATGACTTTCCACAAGAAAATCTTGACATTACATTACATAGTTTTTCTTTGACACCCCCCACCCCCCCTACCCCCAATCCCTTCCCCCCTCCCGTTGAACCCATTATAGTGTGCTCATTAACATTACTTCCTGAAATTATCGAAAATTAATCTTTGAAAACTCTACAACACAGTTTCATGATGAAAATAAATATTGTAATAGGGATTTTTAAAAAAAATCTAAATGTGATCGATAATGGAAAAAACAAACATATTTTCTTGACATCATTGATGTCTGGAGTAAGTATACAAAATTTATTACAATCTATTTATTAGTTTCCAAACTATTATTCTATTTATATTGTTGATATTTTGACCGGACTATGAGCATTATGAATATGTCCGACGTGTTGGGAAGATTATCTTGAAATGAGCTAAGAACAATTCATGAAAACCATAAAGAAAATTCAGAAGGAATGTATGCGACATTTAACAGAAGTGATGAATAGTCTCTATCGCGGATAGCTGCAGTATTGATTCATTATATTTGATTTGTTAATTGAGCTTTCTATATCCAATAGTGCTACTATAGAAACCATATATGTCATTAACACAGGCTACTCAACTAGCAAGCGGCGTCCGTGGATTAGGCGCTGCGAGTCCGACTCGTAATTCCAACGAACCGCGATCGAAACCCACTGCTGGCTGCGTGGATTTTTATCATGGTATGTGGCGTCGCAGGTAGAACCAGCCTAAAATGGGTACCAGGATGGCTGTCAGGGGAAAGTAAAGACGGCCGGCGTAATGCTGACCATATTACCCACCCAGTGTCGATTGGTCTGTAAAAAATATGGGACGCTCCTCTCATATTCCCAATGAGCCTAAGGCGTGAAAAGGGATCTTTACTTACTTTTACGCAACCAGAAAAAGATATGAAACTTCATGTAACTCCTCTCTGTGAAGTTTTAGGGCATTAGCAGCGGGGGACAAGACAAAGAAGAAGGAGTGTTACTTAAAATTTCCCTGGATAAAAACCCGAACTGCTTTAAACATCAACGTTTCAGGATAAAAAAAGTTTAATTATAAATGGTCCCGAAAACTTTAAATAGCATCATAATTTACGGTTATGTTTCCTATCTTTGTTCACAGGGCAACCAGATTACATCAATACCCGCAGGAAGTCTCCCAGCTGGGCTTACACAGCTCACTTTCAACGACAACCCTATACAGACCATAGACGACGATGCCTTCATTGACTCTGCATCTACTCTACAAACTCTGGCTCTTACTTTAGTTCCACATTCAAGAATTCCCGATGCTCTGCTGAAATTAAAGAGTCTTACCTTCTTTGAACTCTACAACACCGACGTTGGTGATTGGAATGAAGAGGTGATGAAGTATCTGGCACCAAAACTACAGTCGATATCTTTGGGCAATGTCAGTGTACACACATGGCCTGACTGGTTTCAGTACTGCAACCAAGTGACCGAGTTGACGCTCGATAGCAGTAACATTACATCTATACCGGACAATGGACTGGACGGTATGGCCAGTAGTTTAATGAGCCTGTCTCTTTATAACAACAACTTAACTTCTGTCCCCAAAGCGATTTCCAAATTAGTCAATATCACGGATTTGTATGTAGACAGCAACAAGATAACAGACCTTACCTGGTTGCCAAAAAATGCCAGACTGGATACGCTAGGTTTAAGTAATAATAAAATCTCCAATGGAACTCATTTAAGTAACGCTCTGAAGCCTTTCGGAGAATTTCTGAGCGACCTTGATTTGGTAGGCAATGAGCTGACGGCAATTCCTGATTTACATTTCTTGACAATTAACGGTGTTGAATTATCCTTCAATAAGATTTATGATCTAAATGCAGGATCTCTGCAACCTGCTCTTCACGGGTTGACTCTGGGGTACAATCTTCTAACTTCAATTCCAAGCGTGGTTTTTCGTGTCCAATCTCTGCGCTCGTTACTGATGCCGTCAAACTTAGTAACCCGTGTGCAAGCATCGTTAATTCCTGCGACATTGACGTATCTTGATCTCCAACACAATCTACTTACTGAACTAGCAGACACGAGTTTTCCAGAAAATTCCAGCCTAATTTATTTGTACCTGAATAATAATCCTCTAACGACAATATCCGAACACGCCTTTGCTAATCTTGTTCAGCTAGAAGAGCTCCACTTGGGTGGTACAAGACTGACTCGCCTACCGCTCAGTCTGTCATCGCTCCACAATTTAACTACATTTGATGTCAGCGACATTACTCGTCTTGTCTGCACCTGCCTGGAGAAAGATTTAGGGCCCTGGATCAAGTCCTTGACGGCAGAAAAAGTTTTAGGAACATGCGGCCTAATGAGTGTGTACGACTTTTTCTCTTTGCTAAGCCCGGGCTGTCCGAATTAAGTTTTTTTTTCCCCGCTGCTTTTGTAATGTGTTTCAAATTATTGAAAAACACGAGATATAAAAGCAACCAATTGTTAATAATTTTTTTTATTATATCATTTTCTGAATTAATTCTTCAGCTGCTCCAACTTTGAATGGACTTCGTAGGCAGCAGGAAGTGAATGTGCCCAGACAAAACAGGCAGTTATGCTTAAATGCGGTTGATTTTGTATTTCAGTTGAATAATTTATTTGTTTTATTTGGTTAAATTACCACTCTGGTTTGCACCTGACGAGACACGGCGTAATATGAAAGGGAATAAACTGTGCAATCTATCGTCTGAGTTTTCTTTATTTAAATTTGCAACAAAGACACATTGCTAATATTTCCAGTTGATAAACTTTGCAGTAGTAATTTCCCCCTGGTCTCTGGGTAGTGAGATCGAACGCCCCTGTGCATTGTTGCGCACGTAAAAAAATGTTTTGGCAGTTGAAAATCGAAAAGAGTAGCCTAACGGCACAGCCAGGGCAAAATTTGGAGTTAAAAATAGACCCTCAGTATTTCAGGACCCTTGCCGGTGATACAGAACCTGTGCACTGTGCTGAGCTTCTTCGGACTCAAACGAGTTGAAAGAAGAACGAAGCACTTATAAGTCGCTACCAGTGTGCCATGATGTTAATCCGTTGTTCAAACCCTCAAACCTCAAACTTTGCAGTTTATTCGCTCCTAGTTTGTCGTTCTTGCTGGTTCTGCAAAATTTATATAATATATATACTAGGGGTGGGGTGGGATGGGGGTTGGAGAGGGGGGATGAGGGGGTGGATGAGGGGTGGGATGAGGTGGGGGGGTGGGCTAAGGGGTGGGATGGGGGTAGGATGAGGGGTGGGATGAGGGTGGGATGGGGTGGGATGAGGGGTGGGATGGGGGGGTGGAATGAGGGGTGGGATGGGGTGGGATGAGGGGTGGGCTAAGGGGTGGGATGGGAGTGGGATGAGGGGTGGGATGGGGGTGGGATGAGGGGTGGGATAAGGGGTGAGATGGGGGGTGGGGTGAGGGGTGGGATAAGGGGTGGGATGGGTGGGATGAGGGGTGGGATGAAGGGTGGGATGGGGATGGGATAAGGTGGTGGGATAAGGTGATTCTTGGTGGTTCTGCTAAATTTATATATATATATATATTAGGGGTGGGGTGGGAGGGGGGTGGGATGAGGGGTTGGATGAGGGGGGATGAGAAGGGGGGGTGGAATGAGGGGTGGGATGAGGGGTGGCATAAGGGGTGGGATGGGGGTGGGATGAGGGGTGGGATGTGGTGGGATAAGGGGTGGGATGGGGTGGGATGAGGGGTGGGATGAGGGGGGGTGGAGTGAGGGGTGGGATAAGGGGTGGGATGGGGTGGGATGAGGGGTGGGCTAAGGGGTGGGATGGGAATGGGATGAGGGGTGGGATGGGGGAGGGATGAGGGGTGGGATAAGGGGTGGGATGAGGGGTGGGATAAGGGGTGGGATGAGGGGTGGGATAAGGGGTGGGATGAGGGGTGGGATGAGGGGGGTGGAATGAGGGGTGGGATAAGGGGTGGGATGGGGTGGGATGAGGGGTGGGATGGGGGTGGGATGAGGGTTGGGATGAGGGGTGGGATGAGGGGTGGGATGGGGTGGGATGAGGGGTGGGATGAGGGGCGGGATGGGGTGGGATGAGGTGTGTGATGGGATGGGATGAGGGGTGGGATGAGGGGTGGGATAAGGGGTGGGATGAGGGGTGGGCTAAGGGGTGGGATGAGGGGTGGGATGAGGGGTGGGATGAGGGGTGGGATGAGGGGTGGGATGAGGAGTGGGATGAGGGGTGGGATGAGGGGTGGGATGGGGGTGGGATGAGGGGTGGGATGGGTGGGATGAGGGGTGGGATGAGGGGGGTGGGAGATGTTCATTTAAAAAAAAACCTGAAGAGTATACACAATGAAACAGTCAAGATGACTTACTGTGGCTTTGTATTAGCAAAAAACAGATGGTCAGCGACACCAATGAAGTAGAGTGTTGAGCTATTGGAGCTCTCTCGCTCGCTGAGGTACGTGCAATCAACTTAGTGCGTTTACAAATTGGTGCCGTTGAATTTTTGATAATTTCTGGGTAATTACTTTTTCAGCACCGTCAATTTGCTTTTTGGTGTGTGTGCATGGGCTACAATTTTCATCTGGACGTGTTTGTTGTTTACATAATTAATATTTACATTGCTCAGCTGTATCGAAACAGACGTTTTCTATGTTATTTTCAACTCCTGTATAATTTAAGGAAACAAAACACACTTGACAGTACCGATATGACTTACCCTAACCCTAACCACATAAGTTACGCCCCTGCAACTTGCCACAAGACTCACGACAATCCAGCGCACTCATTTTATAGTGCGTTGCGACACTTTCATTCAGAATCTATGTAAAATGCAAGAAATTCGGCTTTTTACGAAAGATCGATTGGTTACATTTCAACGTTGAGCTGTACAACTCTTCGATGTAGATAACTTTTAAAAGTCAATCCAGCAAGGATCATTGTGTGTTTATAAACATCTAATAAGCAACAATGAATTATAATTACTTGTTACGCGGGAAACAAATCTGATATAAGGTTGAGAATGAAGTAAATATTAATATATAAATACATCAATTTATATTCCACTACAGGTGAGCTATATTTTTTTTAAACGTTGACGCCATTTTGTGAACGCGATTTAGTAAAGTTTGTTGTTGTTGTTGTTGTTGTTTTTGTTGTTGTCAAGCCAGGAGGAGATAAAGTTTCTGCTCAGCGATATAGAATGCAATATAACCAGACTAACCTTGTGGTTCGAATAGACATCGAGCATCAACACGTCAGCATATCAGGGACTCGACTGGATTTACTGAACGGGACATGCAGGAGTACGAGGGAAAGAAAGAGGTGATTTTTTTATATGCGTCAGCTACGGTAACACTCGTACTGTACAAATGATGCAATCTGAAGACCACTTATGAACTAATGTTGATATAAAACAGGATGTTTGCTTAAATAACATATGCAAGAATGTGCGAACGAGGAATCTTGGGGTGGGTCCAGCAAAGAAGAATATACAAGAAAAAGAGAACGACGTGTGTATACTTAGTGCTCTAGTGGAATAGTTCGCGTCTACACCTTTAAGACATTTGCTGCAGGAGACGGAGCACTTGCGGGTATGCCCGGTGATCTATGACGTAGATTCTTTAAACAGGCCGAGGCGGAAACGAACCTGTCAGCGTTAAAGGACAAGATACTGACAACGACAACGACAAGGAAATTGAAGCCCTAGTTAAGATCGTTAGACAGACGGACGGTTTTCATTATTGCGTCAAAACATACGACGGACGTATTGAATTATAAAGTAAAAAATGTATATATATATATATATATATATATATATATATATATATATATATATATATATATAATGAAATTTTATTATTTATATTAATACTTAAAATAAATGAGAACAAAAAACATATTTAAGTATTTATAACAGAAAGACATTTAAAAATAAAAGGCATCGCTTAAAAAAAAAACTAAAAACTAAAGGCATCTTCTAATTCCAATTCTTTTCAAGAAAGAATCAAAAACTTCACAACTTTCAACCTGCTGCTAGCTAGCCGAGGCTGCCAACAGTCTCCAGATATATTTGTGGTCTTGTTTATTTGCGCCACTTTCGTGGCCAAAGATCGGATATTCGTGCTGTCTCTGGGATTAATGCTTCTTTACCCCAAATCATACCTCTCATTTCCCATCCTGTTGTCAACTGTGTTCTTCTTGATCTTTCATTTGTGATGTGTCCTCCTTGGTTTCAGCCCCTTCTGATTTGGTCAGGCGTAGATTGTAGGAGAGCGAGCTTCTTAACACAACCCTTTGGACCACCATTTACAGTTCTAAAATTTTTAGTATTCAATTATGCCAAGAAGACTGACAACAGTTTTTAGGTCTAGATAGATCCGAAATTTTAAAAAATTCCGCTTCTGACCATTGTGGTCTTATACAAGGTCCGACAATTAAGTAATGAGACTAATTTCATAAAAAATAAAATAATCAACAGTTGAAGATATAAACTGTGTCTGATTCAAAGTAAGCCCCTTATGCATTGATACAGCGAGTGTCACTATCTAACAAACACTGGAATGACATCTGTAGTTCTTAAATTGTTATGGCCCTTAAAGTCGACGTTACGACCCCTTGGATGTCACCAATATCGTTAAAGAAGCGTCCGTTCAATCGTAACTTTAATTTTGGGAATATAAAATAATCACTGGAATAGAAATCTGGTGAATAAGGTGGAAGGCTGAGAACACACACTTGTTTTGGGGAAAAAATTCTTGTTTTGTTGATGTCTCTTGGGTACTCAACCCGCTGATGTTTTTGGTCATCAGACGAATGTGGTTCAAACCGGCAAGCAACTTTATTTTGCCACAATCTTGCACTAAAATGTTATGAATGGTCTCTCTATTAACACCAGATTCATCTGTCATTATCTTTACAGTAAAGCAATGATCTTCTCTTATCAGCTCTCTGACTTTTGCAATGTGTTCTTCGTTACGAACATAAATTTGGCATCCAGGTCTATGTGCATTAGTAATCATTTCCGAACCTCTTTTGAATCGTGAATACCACATGCAAATGTGTGCACGAGATAAACAATTATCCCCATAAACTTATTCATCGATTAAACTGTTTCAGTTGGCGCTTTCTGAGTTTTAGAAATAATTTAATGTTAGCTTTTTGCTCCGTGCTCATTACGTAACAATGCACCTCTGATTAGGTCAACAAAATAGCGGCTTGTTTGTCTGTTTATCGAGCAGCGGTGAAATGTTGCCTCTTTAGATTCCATGCTTTGCTTCGTAGATGGCATTTGTCTCTTGGCCATAATAAAATCAGCCTCATTACTTAATTGTCGGACCTTGTAGTTGTCTTCCTGCCATAAGAACGGGTTAATCATGACATGGAGATGTGTGTGAAATCTTAGGTGGAGCCTAATCTGACGTCATTTCTAGTCGAGCACATGATGATGGTGGTGACTATACAAAGTCTGTGACGTGTTCATTTACACAGACCAACAAATCTTATCTTGTTGCAAAAACTCCGATTAGTCTGTTTAAACCACCACATGTTGTGTGTAGAATCTTGCAGACAAGATTAGATTACCTACTAAAACTACTTTAATTTTCGTAACTTTAAAATCCTTCAACTGTTGAGAATTGATGACAAAAGTAAGTGTTTAGGTGTCCCAGTTTTAATGTTTTACAACTGTTGAGTATCGATATGTTGCGGAGTAGTGAGTGTTTAGTAAAGTTAAGGGCCCTTTTCCACGCTTCATGCGTTTTGGGTATATAGGGCCAGACCTATATTTTATACACAAATCGCAGTTGGTAGGTGATATGATCAACACTATGCCGATCGTCTTTACCTCCCAGGACTGTCCCTGGCACCCATTTAAGGCTGGGTGAACCTGGGGGTCAAGGTCATTTTTAAAAATGTCCGCCTCTCTCAGGACCCGCGACCCCTGACCTACGGATGCGAATGAGTGTGTAGGTGTCTCCAATGTAATGTCTTTCTGTTGGCAATTGATGTTTGAAGTAGCATTGTTTTAATATTTTTAATTTTAGTATCTTTCAAATATTGGCCACTGATGTCGAATATCAAGCACTGTAGATCCATAGTGCCAGTATCATGAAAACAGCAATCGACTTCACTAAGTTATAAAATTTAGTTGCGTATCCTTTACAGGACGTTGCAAAACCAACCCCATTTTTTTTTTTTTTTTTTTTTTTTTTTTTTTGCTATTGTGGTTTTTCTAGGCAAATTCTACGTTCAGCAGTTTGCCTTTGCTGCCTGCACGGTCAGCTCTCGGTACCACTGTCGAAGCCAATGCAAGACAAATCGTCTGCAGCTGGGATCGAACCCGACACCCTAGCGCGCTCGCAACGCCTAAGCCACAGACGCCGATAGTATAGTACATATCGTATAATTCAATTTTTTAAATTTTATATGTGTGTGCCATTTAACACATTACAACAACAACAATAACAAAAACAACAACAAATACTATTATTACTACTACTACTACTACTACTACTACTACTACTACTACTACTACTACTACTACTACTACTACTACTACTACTACTACTACTACTACTACTACTACTACTATTACTACTACTACTACTACTACTACTGCTGCTGCTACTACTACTACTGCTGCTACTACTACTACTACTACTACTACTACTACTACTACTACTACTACTACTACTACTACTACTACTACTACTACTACTACGGCTACTACTACTACTACTACTACTACTACTACTACTACTACTACTACTACTACTACTACTACTACTACACTACTACTACACTACTACTACACTACTACTACACTACTACTACTACTACTACTACTACTACTACTACTACTACTACTACTACTACTACTACTACCGCTAATACACCCACAAAACCACCACTGCTATTACTGCTGCTGCTGCTACTACTATTACTACTACTGCTGCTGCTACAACAACAACAACCACAACTACTAATTCTACAACTACGACTACCACCACCAATAATACTATTACTATTACTAATCCTACCACTACTACTGCTGCTACTACTCCTACTACTACTACTACTACTACTACTACTACTACTACTACAACTACTACTACTACTACTACTACTACTACTACTACTACTACTACTACTACAACTACTACTACTACAACTAATACTACTACTACTACTACTACTACTACTACTACTACTACTACAACAACAACTAGTACTACTAATATATATATTTTTTAATAATAATAATAAGAAGAAAGAGCTTACACACAGCTTGGGCCACTTGAAACTCTCTCCGCAAATGTGTAAGGGACTTGAACCTCCCTGCAATGTTTTCTTTTTGTCAGCGCCCCGACAGATGCTATAGCATGTCTAGAAGAAATGTGTTCTATAGTAGAGATGCGCGACTTTCAGAATGCATTTTTCTTTTTTTTTCATTGTCTCTTTCTTTTATTGTTTCTTTCTTTCATTTTCTTTCTTTTTCTTCCCTTCTTTATTTTTGCTTTGTTTCTTTCCTTTTCTTTCTTTTCTTACGTTTGTTTTTTGGTTTTCCATTCTTTTTGTTTGTTTGTTTGTTTGTTTGTTTGTTTGTTTGTTTGTTGTTTGTTTCTTTCTTTCTTTCTTTTTTCTTTCTTTCTTTCTTTCTTTCTTTCTTTCTTTCTTTCTTTCTTTCTTTCTTTCTTTCTTTCTTTCTTTCTTTCTTTCTTTCTTTCTTTCTTTCTTTCTTTCTTTCTTTCTTTCTTTCTTTCTTTCTTTCTTTCTTTCTTTCTTTCTTTTTTTATTCCTTTTTTTTCATTTCTTCTATCTTTCTTTTTTTCATTTTTCCTCAGTTCTTTCACCCGCTCTTTCATTTATTTTCTCTCCCCCACCCCTCCCCCTTTTCGTCACCCTACTATCCTCTCTCATCGCATTTAAACATTCCATATTAGTTGGACGAGAAAATCAGCAAATGTTTGTGAACTGAAAGCTAGAAACCTACAGTATGAGGGCTGGGCACTGGGAAGTCTTTGTTTTCCTGGCTGTTATCCTGGCGTCTGCTGACACGGCAAACGATTGCATCTACCAGGTAACTCTTGTTTTTAGATATTTATGCAAGTAGAATAACGTTAAAAGACTTTAAGACAAATAAGTAACACAGATACATACAATAAACAACAGAAATAAATGAGATTTTTAAATTAACATTTAAGTATACAAAGTACCAGACAGACAGACAGACAGACAGACAGACAGACAGACAGACAGACAGACAGACAGACAGACAGACAGACAGACAGACAGACAGACAGACAGACAGACAGACAGACAGACAGACAGACAGACAGACAGACAGACAGACAGACAGACAGACAGACAGACAGACAGACAGACAGACAGACAGACAGACAGACAGACAGACGACAGACAGACAGACAGACAGACACAGACACGAGACAGACCGACAGACAGACAGACAGACGACAGACAGACAGACAGACAGACAGACAGACAGACAGACAGACAGACAGACAGACCGGCCGGCCGGCCGGCCGGCCGGCCGACCGACCGACCGACCGACAGAGAAGGAGAGAGAAAGAGAGAGAGAGAGTGATAGATAGATAGATAGATAGATAGATAGATAGATAGATAGATAGATAGATAGATAGATAGATAGATAGATAGATAGATAGATAGATAGATAGATAGATAGATAGATAGATAGATAGATAGATAGATAGATAGATAGACAGATAGACAGATAGATAGATAGACAGATAGACAGATAGACAGATAGACAGATAGACAGATAGACAGATAGACAGATAGATAGATAGATAGATAGATAGATAGATAGATAGATAGATAGATAGATAGATAGATAGATAGATAGATAGATAGATAGATAGATAGATAGATAGATAGATAGATAGATAGATAGATAGATAGATAGATAGATAGATAGATAGATAGATAGATAGATAGATAGATAGATAGATAGATAGATAGATAGATAGATAGATAGATAGATAGATAGATAGATAGATAGATAGATAGATAGATAGATAGATAGATAGATAGATAGATAGATAGATAGATAGATAGATAGATAGATAGATAGATAGATAGATAGATAGATAGATAGATAGATAGATAGATAGATAGATAGATAGATAGATAGATAGATAGATAGATAGATAGATAGATAGATAGATAGATAGATAGATAGATAGATAGATAGATAGATAGATAGATAGATAGATAGATAGATAGACAGAATCCATTATTGTTACACTGCACATATCACAACAGAAGCCGAAGATTAACCATGTGATTATCACGAAGTCGAAGATTACCCTTCTATTATATATTAAATAGACTGAGGGATTAATTTTATATGATTGTTATGAAATTGTTTTATGTTGTATTGCAGAAGTGTTTCTGCGAGGGCAATATTGTCTACTGCAACTCGCTAGGACTGACCTCGATTCCGCCCTTGAGTCCGCCGGGAGATGTGCCCATCTCAGATCTTCAGTTTGACGTTAGTTATATTGACTGCATTATTTTTTTTCAATATTTTTTTTAATCGTGTAATTGTTCTTATATTTTATTAATATATCATTGTACCATAAGTCAGCCAGCCGCTCGTTCGACCATAATGAATCTGTTGAGAATATCACGAGTGTAGAAGAAACATGGCAAAGTACAGAGTCTCAGAAATATGGCTGCATGAATAAGTTTAAACTGTAGGGCAATTCTTCACAATTCTTGAAACTAACAATACACAAATGAAACTATTCTTGCTTAAAAGTAATATTTAAAGTGTAAAGTTTATTCAGAAAAGTAAAGTAGAGGACCCTTAGTGTTACACCTACATTTTACGGATCAATCGTCCCTGGGTGGACGATGTGGTCAGTATCACCCCGACCGCCTACACTTCAAAGGACTTTTCCCTGTACCCAGTTTTAGACTAGGTCGACCTGGAAGCAAATATCATTAGAAATTCCGACTCGATGTAGATTTGAACCCACGACTTTCGAGCACCCAAGTCAATCAGAATTACCCTCTACAACCCAACCAGCAGATGCTTAACAAGTGGCCCGCAGATTTGTCCTTTTCATATTGTAGTAATGGTCTTTCTAACATGGTGCTTAAACCTTCGGCCGGTGACGATCCCGGTTTTCAACGTTTGGACCCCGTAGTAAACTTAGTAGCGGCTGTCTCAACGGTTATCTCGCAGGGCTTTCAAGCGAGAGACCCGCGTTTGAATTCTCGGTAAGGTTTTGGAATTTTTCTGTCGAGAGGGCAACAATCAAATCTTAATCTCCACACTCCATAGCGACAGCAGCAGCCATGTGGCCTTAAATCCTTAGGTTCAAAGACCCCTCCAGCCTACACCGCAACAAGGGGTAAATAGCCACTAACAGCAATTTTTGGCAATAAAGCTAATAGCAAATTTAGGCACTAAAGCTAATGGCAGTTTTTAGAACTAAAGATTATAGCAGTTGTTGGCACTAAATCTAATAGCAGTTGTTGGCAATAAAGACAACGGCAGTTTTTGACACTAAAGCTAATCGCAGTTTTAGCACTATATCTAATAACAGTTTTTAGCACTAAAGCTAACGGCAGTTTTCAGCAATAAAGCTAATAGCAGCTGTTGGCACTAAAGTTAATAGCAGCTGTTGGCACTAAAGTTAATAGCAGCTGTTGGCACTAAAGTTAATAGCAGCTGTTGGCACTAAAGTTAATAGCAGCTGTTGGCACTAAAGTTAATAGCAGCTGTTGGCACTAAAGTTAATAGCAGCTGTTGGCACTATAGTTAGCAGCTGTTGGCACTAAAGTTAATAGCAGCTGTTGGCACTAAAGTTAATAGCAGCTGTTGGCACTAAAGTTAACAGCGGCTGTTGGCACTAAAGCTAATGGCAGTTTTTGAAACTGAAAGTAAAAATAGACTGAAGCTAAATATAATATAATAGCAGCAGTTTTTGTTGGCACTAATGGCAGTCTAATAAATATAATAGCAGTTTTGGCAGTAAATCTAATAGCAGTTTTTGGCAGTAAAGCAAATGGCAGTTTTTAGCACTAAACTTAGTTTAAGAGCCCTGCTGCAGCCTAATGTACTACATTTGTTGTCAAGGCGTAGTAGTATTTTCGGCTCACTCGGTATTTGGTGACAATTTCAGCGTTTCCTAACGTTGCATTTTAAAATATCTGTTCACAGGACAACAACATTACAGCCATACTGCCTGGTAGTCTACCAGCCGGCCTCACACGGCTTACCATCACCAACAACCCTATACAGACCATAGACGACATGGCCTTCACTGACGTAGCAACCACTCTACAAATGCTGGGTTTAACTTTAGCTCCCAGTTCAAGAATTCCCGATGCTCTGATGCATCTGGAGAGCCTTAATTTTCTAGACATCATCAACACTGATATCGTTGATTGGAATGAGAACGTGATGAAGTATCTGGCACCAAAACTAAATACGCTAACCCTGAGCAGTGTCAGTTTTCACACGTGGCCGGATTGGATTCAGTACTGCAAGCAGGTATCAGAGTTGGCGCTCGTTTACAGCTACCTACAATCTATCCCTGACAATGGACTGGACAGCATGGCCACAACTGTCATCAGCATGTCTCTTACTGGCAACAACTTAACCGCTGTTCCCAAAGCAATTTCCAACTTTACCAACATGACCGTTTTTGCTGTAGATAAGAATAAGATAAGAGACGTTACTTGGTTGCCTAAACAATGTAGGATGGATACTTTGGACGTAAGTAATAATAAAATTTTTAATGCGACCCAGTTAAGCGAGGCTTTGAGGCCTTATGCAGAATTTCTGGTTGAATTAGATATAGATCACAATGAACTGACGGAAATTCCTGATCTGCAATTCCTGACAATGGATAACTTTGATTTTTCTTTCAACAATATTTACGATCTTACAGCCGGTTCACTGCCATCGAAAGTTTCCTGGCTGAATCTTAATAACAATCTTTTAAGTTCGTTACCTCGTATGGTCTTGAGTTTACAGTTGTTGTCTACCCTATTGATGGAGTCAAACTTAGTAACAAGCCTGCAAGCTTCGACAATTCCTTCGACATTGCAGTACCTCAGCCTTCAAAACAACCTGGTCACCGAACTAACAGACGCAAGCTTTCCAGAAAATTCCAGCTTACTTTCTTTATACCTGGACAACAATCCTCTAACAAAAATATCCGATCTTGCGTTTGCGAATCTGGCTAAACTTCGGGAGCTGCATTTGAGCAGTACGAGACTAACTCGTCTACCCCTCGGTCTGCCCTCGCTGCACAGTATAACATTACTTGACGTCAGTGACATCACAGGGCTTGTCTGCACGTGCCTGGAGAAGGATTTAGGACCATGGATCAAGTCCTTGGCGTCAGAGATAGTTTTTGGAAATTGTGGTGTAATTAAAGTATACGACTTTTTTGCTTTGCTTAGTCCGGGGTGTCCAAGATGAGGAATTGTGTTCAAGCTTTGAAAAGGCTAAAACATTTCAGAAGTGATTAGAAATTTAGGGGTTTGAATGTAGTAGATCAGTCAATGACTGAACTTTTCTTATTGTCTGTACACGATGTTATGTTAGCACAGACAAGATTGCTACACGTCGGACAGTCTAAAAACTGCTCCAGTAGCGCCGGCACAAAGAAAACTTCGATACCTCATAATTTCAGCAAAAAGGTGGTGGGGGGGGGGGATGTCCAAAAGAGCCTAAGCCTTGCTAAATTGCACAAAATAGTAATTGTGATAATAATATTCGTTAGTATTATTATGAATATTATTATTACCCATAACTATTATTGTGCAATTAAACAAGACTTAGGTACCATTAGTATTATTATTCCAGTGTGGGTTCCATGGCACCGTTGTGGGGAAAACAAGAATAGACTTACTGCCCCCCTAACGAGATGCCGTAGGAGACGAATAATTCGGGGCTCTCTTTAAAATCGGAGTGCATATGCCGGATCGGGAAAACAACAAGCTGCTGCACACAGGTAAGCCAGTAAAACGGACGAACTCGCACAAATCAGGCCGTAGGACAAAGTAAAAACTGAAATGGACGATCTACTAAGACTTTCCTCCGGGGCTTACAACTGGTATACACACAAGAAGAAGATAAATAAGAAAATGGAGGAGGAGAAGAAGAAGAACAAAGAAGAAGAAGAAGAAGAAGAAGAAGAAGAAGAAGAAGAAGAAGAAGAAGAAGAAGAAGAAGAAGAAGAAGAAGAAGAAGAAGAAGAAGAAGAAGAAGAAGAAGAAGAAGAAGAAGAAGAAAAAAAAGAAAAAGAAGAAAAAGAAGAAGAAGAAGAAGAAGAAGCAGAAGAAGAAGAAGAAGAAGAAGAAGAAGAAGAAGAAGAAGAAGAAGAAGAAGAAGAAGAAGAAGAAGAAGAAGAAGAAGAAGAAGAAGAAGAAGAAGAAGAAGAAGAAGAAGAAGAAGAAGAAGAAGAAGAAGAAGAAGAAGAAGAAGAAGAAAAAGAAAAAGATGATAATAGTATAAAAGTAAATACGAATGCTACAACGTTATACGTAAAATTGGTGGTTTGGGAAAGCACAAAAAAGGGGAGCGGGGACGACAAGGGACTTAGTCATTGGGGCATTTATTATTACTTTTGTTATTGTTATGTGCTTAACAGATAATAAACAAAAAGTATATTTGAAATAAAATGAAAATGTATACAAAAATAGTTTAGCATGAGCGTGTCAAAGATGTTTATGAAATAAAAAAAAAAAAAAAGGTGGAGGAGGGAATTTAGTCTTCTTAAATATTTCAAGGCGCGTAAGAGGGAGAATTTGGGTCCCTCTCTTACAAATATTGGGGGGAGGGGAGGGGAATTGTCCTCATGCTATTTTGAAAAGTGTGTGGGAGAAAGGGGGGGGGGGGGGGGAGGTCATGTTGCGGGAGCACAATCTTTCAGACGCCTATAGCGGACTCTGCCCTTCCATACAGCAGCCAATCCACGGTACCTCTACTGAATGTTTTCATGAGAAGTTTTAGTAAGGCAATGGTAAACGTATTTGACAGAGTCGACAGACAATTATTATGGAAAGTAATGGCAAGATATGGAATAAGCGAACACCTCATCGAAGTGTGCAAAAGTTTATACAGGGATTGTAGAAGTGTCTTCTTCTTCTTCTGTCTTTCTATCCCCCAATGGAGCATAGGCCCTCAACCAACTCACGCCAAGTCATTCTATCCTTCGCCATTGCATGGAGCTCTCCCCATGTCCTCCCAATTTTTCTAACCTCGTTCCCCAGCTCTCTTCTCCATGTGTTTTTTGGCCTTCCTTTATTCCTATGCCCCTGTGGGTTCCAATGCAAAGACATTCTGGTAATGCTGTTCTCCTGTTTTCTCAGTGTGTGCCCTATCCAACGCCAGCGTCTTTTCCTCACTTCCCGATCCACTGGAGCCTGTTTAGTTCTCTCCCAAAGTTCTACATTAGTTATTCTATCATACCATTTTATTCCCTCTATATTGTGCAGGCACCAGTTAATGAATGTCTGTAATTTATTAGTAATTGCCTTGGTTGTTCTCCATGTTTCCGCCCCATACAATAGTACTGATTTGACATTAGAATTAAAAATTTTTAGTTTAGTATTTCTTTTAATTTCTTTTGACCTCCACAAATTCCCTAGTGCTTTAAAGCCCCTCTTGCCTTTTGTATTCTTATTTTAATATCTCTATCAGTTCCTCCATCTTTATCTACATTACTGCCTAATTAGGTGTACGACTCCACGTCTTGGAGTGGGGTGCCATTAAGAGAAACCACATTACTATTTGCCTGATTTATTCTCATTATCTTTGTCTTTCCTTTATGGATTTTCAGACCAAGCTGCTGTGATCTCGCATTAAGTATATTTAATTTATCTTGCATCTGATTCCGTGAATGGGACAGAAAAGCAATATCATCAGCGAAGTCCAGATCATCAAGCTGTTTTGTAGGGGTCCACTGAATTCCATTCTTGGTGTTAGCAGTTACTGTTTTCATAGTCCAGTCTATCATTCATTCATTCATTCAGTAGCATGTCCCTCGCGGAACCTCGCTGCCATAACAACCCTCCGGAAAACCTTCCTATCCTGAGCAAGATGTCCTGCGTCTGATAGACCCATCTGGAGATCATCTGCCACATCCTGCACCCATCTTCTCCTTGGCCTTCCTCTTCCTCTCTTCCCAGGCATATACCCCTCCATTATTGTTCTCTCTAGACTTCCGTGACGTTTCAAGTGACCAAAATATTTCAATTTTCTTTGTTTTATTGTCTTTACTAGCCAACCCTCTTCAATATTCAGCTCTTGAAGTATGGATGCATTTGTTCTTTTCTTTACCCAAGATATTCTTAGAACCTGTCTGTAACATTTAAAAATAAAATAAAAATAAGTAAAAATAAGAGAGGCGACAAAAGACATCCCTGTCGCACACCTGTTTTTATTTCAAATGCATCTGTTAGCTTTCCCTCATGAAGAACTCGACATTTCATGTCTTTATATGTTGCCTTTACTAAGCTGATAATTTTCTGTGGGATTCCATAGTGCCCCATCAATTTCCAGAGAGAGAAGTGTAGTTAGAATAAATCAGGGAACATCTCATCCTTTCACAGTGACATCTGGAGTAAGACAGGGGTGTGTCTTATCACCACTGCTGTTTATCACCTACATCGACAGTATATGCAAGAATGCCAAGCCCATGAATGAAGATCTTAGTAAGATCAACGAATTACTCTTTGCAGATGACCAGGCCTTGATAGCAGATACAGCCATGAAATTGCAACAACATCTAACATCCATGAATGAAGAATGTAAAACAAATAATATGAGAATCAACACTTAAAAGACAGAAGTAATGTCAATAGGAAAAAAGAAGACAGATCTAAACATAGCAATAGAATACAAAGGCATTAAGCAGGCATCTGAGTTTAAATATCTGGGAACTACATTTACCGAAGATGGGAAATTGGATAAATAAATTGACATTAGATGCAGTAAAGCAAACCAAGTATTGGGACAGCTAGCCCCCTCTTACAGCATAAGACAATCCCAATCAGCACAAAGAGACATCTTATTCAAAGCATATTTATTCCAACTCTGTGCTACCAGTGCCAGACATGGTCACTCACAACAAACCATAAAAGAAAATTAGTAACCACGGAAATGAGATGTCTGAGAAGGGCTGTAGGAGTGACCATAAGAGATAAGATCAGGAATGAGATCATAAGAGAACAAGTCGGCACAGAACCAATTCTGGATTACATACAAAGACAGCAAGTGAAATGGTTTGCCCACTTAGAGAGAATGCCTTGTGACACCATACCATACAAAGCATACGTGGAAAGAGAAGAAGGACCAAGAACAAGATGGAAAGATAACATTAGAGAAACTCTACAACAGCACGATGTGCCTATGGTCGAGGCAGCCAGAAGAGCTAGAAACAGAACCTTATATCTCCCTCGACACCCACAGCGGTAAAAGAGGAAGTGAAGAAGAAGAAGAAGAAGATTGGTAAACGTAAGTTACGAACACATTCCATCATTCCTTGTCTGTTTGCGGTCTTCTTGGGTAGTGTTATGTTCAGTCAATTATCACTGCCCTGTGAACGGTTAGGCCGTCATACCATTGTCGACGTTAACGTGACTGACGCAGTCTGCGGCACAATCGTCGTGCGGCTGGATCCAGCGAGGTATGTTCAACCGTGCACAACGACAGCACACAGAGCGATTAACTCCCACTGTCAAAAGATAGCACCACTAGGATGAGAATCCATCAGTCGCAAGTCCCAAAACCTCCGTTCAACCGTAAAGTTATATTAGGGCCCCTGATGACGGTTACGTAGCAGCTTGGTCCAGCCAGGGTGGGTCTTTAACATCCCCCAACAACCCCCAGTGTGTGCCTCATAAAGAAACATTTTTTTTTTTTTTTAATATATATAGCAATAGGACCTAGCCAGGTGTGTATAGCAATAGGTTAGTTGCGTATTCTTTACAGGACGTTGCAGAACCAACCCCAGCAGCCCCTCTGCTGTTGTGTGGTTTCTCTAAGCAAATTTACGTCCAATAGTTTGCCACTGCTTCCTGGACGGTCGGCCTCTTGATACCACTGTCGAAACCAACGCAAGGCGCATGGCCCGCAGCTGGGATCAACCCGGCACCCCGGCATTACGAAGCGTTCGCATCGACTTAGCCACAGAAACGACATAAAACAATAACAAGACTAATGTCTCGAGAGATGACGATCACATTTTGCGTGTATTAGATTCAACTTCAATAGAGATTGGTTCGCCGGTAGACGACATCGTAGATGGTCGGGACAGTATTTAGATCTGTCTCTTTGATCGCATCAACACTAGAGGAGCCTTTTTCAGGGTTCTTGGTGGCGGGCAGTGCTGAGCCATTTTATCTGGCGCACATAACCTAGTCACAATTATAACCTAAAGCTCTCCTTCAGGGATACTTGTTGTACGTGACTATTTTTTTCCAGCAAAGCACCTAGCTACCATTATGTGACAACACATCAGCGCAGAAGCACTTCTGATCAAACAAATATGGATTTTGCGTGACAGGTTTTAATCGCAGAGCTTTTCTTTTTCAAAATCCTATTTGTAATCGTTTTTCAAGTGGTATGCTGATGATGACTTTCAAGCCAGAACGTTCATTTGTCATTCTTGAGTTTAGTATTGTTAAGCTGACTTCCTATACCTCTCGTATTGTTTGACATTTTATTTTTCACGAAAGTTTTATCTAAAGTACAGTTCACATGAGCCCTTATCTTTGGTACTAGAAGCTTATCTGAATCGTGAGTCGCCTTGTTCAGCAACTGTTCATTTCACTACCTGACCGATCTAGGTTTGTTGTGTTTGTGCATGCTCATATTTACTACACATGATATCTTTATGTGTAATCGAGTCTCCTTCGATAGATAACATAAGCAGATTCCGGAAATTTCATGGGCCTTGATGTTTAACAACTGTTCTTTTTCCTGCAGCACAGCTCGAGGTTTGTTTTGGTTCACATTGTACACGATTACTGAAACTATACATGATATCTTAATTTGAGGTCTAGTTTACTTACATCATTATCATCATCATTAATTTACGCTTATGTTACACAAATCATTCAAGAAGAATTTCGACACAGCACACCGAACTTTAGAGAACGAAAAGGATTTTTAGAAAGTGTGTACGTCTGTTTCAATTATGCTATACATCATCTTTGTTATAAAGTTTTCTCATTTGAACTGTAACCAGGACAGCGGCGAAGTCGACCTGCTCCTAATATTTATTCGCACTGCCATAGATGGGTACCGTGTTCACGGGCGCAAGTCTGTCGTCCATACCTGAAAAGGTTTTCATGAAGATTTAGACGCTTGAACTACCACGCCTGGACGAGAGGGGGTACAGTCTCATGATTTGTTTCGGCAAAGTCTAAACCTCCAACGTTGTCTATCGTGCTAGGCCTGGTCAACTTACACGCCGACGTCTTCTCTCAGAATCACTTCATACCTCAGAGTTCTCTACACGGAAGGTAAGTAGGGTAGGCTTCAAATGAATACCTTAAAGATAGGAAATAAATTGCAATAACGATGCCATTGGCATGTAACCTGTCAATGTTGTTGTTAAGGATATCAAGAGTGTTAAGCTTGTGACAAAACCGAGCAGGCGAATACGTTGACGTCGTAAAGACGATTTGAAGGTGGCCGTCCTACTTTTGACAAACACCAAAAAGGTGCGGTGTTCTCCGCTTATTTTATCAGTGACAAGCTGAAACCTACAGAAAGAAATTCATCAGCGAATGAAGGTCCAGAATAATAATGTATGGTAACTGCAGCCCTACCACCACTGGAGACCGTAGTCAGTTTGTGATAAACATACAGGTGCAGTATACAGAATACAATGTATAACATACATGACTAAATAAGGGGCTTTTAGGAACCCAAACCTTGTCTAAGTAGGTAATAGCCATCATCATTTTGTGCCGAATGACAATAAGATAAAGCACTTAATTTGAAATAATATGGACCACTGGGGGTTACCGAGCCCCATTGTGTGGGGTTGGGGGGGGGAGGGGTGATAAGAATAGACGCTGTGCCCCTTAACAAGCGTGTCGTAAAATTAGACTTACTAGGGGTGTTTCCTTCAAGTCGAAATGCATTAGCCTGAGAGGCGAGAAACCAACAGTCTGCTTACAAAAAAAACCAGATCTGTTAAACGCATGTGTACGCAAAACTCTTGAAGTGCTGGAACGAGAAAGTCCAGAAGTGGACGAAGAAGCAGAATTTTCTTTCGGAATTCACAGCCTGTGAACGTAAAGAAGATGAAGAAGAAATAATATAAAATGTTTAAATAGTTAAAAAGAGAACTCCTTTACTTGGTTGAGGGTTGTGGGCGGGTATTTAGCTCCCTTACAGATTTTCTAACCACCTCTCCCCCTTTCCACCACAGTAATTTTTTTTTTACAGGAAGGAGGATAAAGGGCCTAACAGCCAAGTTCTGGCATCCATGCAGGTCTTATTGCTAAACATATCCACCTATTTGTCTTGTGTCTACAGATGGCCAACAGTCGATTTATAAAATATCTCCTTCTGTGTAGCATGAGTTTTGCCTGGGCACTTGGACAGACGTGTGTTTACGAGGTAGGTATCCTTCCACAGAATAAATTTTTGAAAAAAAAAAATGGTAGGAAGATGGTGAATAATACTAGGAAAGTTTTATGCAGGATAAGCAATACCATGCAGCACATTAAATGACAAACACAGACTCTGGTGCTTTGGTCATCTGTTAAGAATACAGCCAGAACAACCACCAACGTAGGCACTACACAAAAAGATCTAAAACGAAACCAAGAGGTCGCCCTAGGAGAAATGCATTGATGACATTAAAGAGCTTTTACATAGACATGGAATGACTATAGCCAATGCTGCCCATCTAGCAATTGATTGCAAACTCTTCCTCCCACAGCGATCAATGGCAGAAGTAGAAAGTGATCATCACCGTCGCAGCATCATGAAGAGATACCCAGGTGCTCCGATCTTATCCTACTCATTAGCTACACAAGCGTAACCAGATTGATTACAACCATTCAGTGTTGACTAATCGTGCAATCGTGTATGATGCAAACTAATTCTTTGATGATGTTCATAATGATGATCTCTCCGAGTGAGTTCCAGAGCCCCATTGGGGAAGGGAGGGGGATAGACCCACTACCGGTCTAACAAGCATGTCGTATGAAGCGACTAATTAGTGTGTTTGCCTCAGAGTTGGAGTGCATCTGCCAAAGAGGTGAGGAACGAACAGTCTGCATACAAATAAGCCAGATGCGTGAAACAAATGTGCACTCAAAACTCAAATTCTAGAACAAGACCAAAGTCCAGAAGTGGACGAACAACCACAACGTTCGGCCGGAGTTTACAGTCGGTGAACGCAAAGAAAAATATATAATGACGATGATGATGATGAGGATAAAGGTGATGAGGATAATGATAATGAAGATGATCTGGATGAGGGTGAGGGTGATGATGCGCTCATCATATTCACAGGTCTGCTTCTGTGACCGAACTGTTATATTCTGCTACGAACTGGGACTGAAGGAAATCCCACCTCTTACAGAAAACACGGATCCTGCTCTCACCAACTTAAACTTTGAAGTGAGTGCCCATTCTGTTTTTTAATGTTTACAATAATGATGATAATAATGAAATCGATTGTGGTGATGATGATGATGATGGTGATGATGATGGTGATGATGGTGATGATGGTGATGATGGTGATGATGATGATGATGATGATGATGATGGTGATGATGATGATGATGATGGTGATGATGATGATGATGGTGATGATGGTGATGATGGTGATGGTGATGGTGGTGATGGTGATGGTGATGAGGATGATGGTGATGGGGATGATGGTGATGGTGATGGTGATGAGGATGATGGTGATGATGATGATGATGATGATGATGATGAAAGGGTGATGACGATAGCGAATATATTCCTTACATTCTCTTGGACATAAATAAGAAGTCTGAATTCCCCTCAAACATATCGTAAGTAAGGGGTTTCCTTTAAAGATATGGGGCTGTGTGGTCTCGAGGCATGGTGTCCGCCTCGTGGGCTAGAGGTTCCGGGTTCAATCCCCGGTAAGGCATGGGCTTTTTTTCCACGTGGACTTGGACTTCTAGTAATTCCCCCTGATATCTGGGTAGTGAGATCGGACGCCCGTGTGCATTTTTGCGCACGTAAAAAATATCTTGACCTAACGGCGCTGCCGTTGGAGTTTTGGAGTTTAAAATCGACTTAAAGTATTTCAGGATCCGGGCAGGAGCTACAGAGTCTGTGCACTGTGCTGAGCTTTTTCGAACTCATACTTAAGTTAGAAGAAGAACGAAGCACTTATGGGTCACTACCCGTGTGCCATGATGTTGATCCATTGTTCCAACCTGAAACCTCTTCGAAGTCAGAGTGCATGCGTATAAAAGGCGAGGAACCAACACAACGAGGCAGATCTGTAAAAAGAACGTAAAACTCAAGTTCTGGAACACGACTAAAAGCCCAGAAGTGGACAAACAACCAGAACTTTCCGCTGGAGTTTACAACTGCTGAAAGCAAAAAAGTAGACGAGTTATCTAAATGTTTTGAAACGTTCGCAACTAGTAGAAAAGTTATTTCAAATGTCAAAAAGAGGCAGCCATCCTTTTTTGACCACAAAGTGAGAAATGCGTCTGTGGCTTAAGTGCTGCGAACGCGCTTCGTGATGCGGGGGTGCCGGGTTGGATCCTAGCCCCGGGCCACGCGCATTGCGTTGGTTTTGGCAGTGGTATCGAGAAGCCGACCTTGCTGTAAGCAATGGCAAACTACTGAAAGTAAATTTGCTAGAAAAACCACAACAGCCAAAAAAATGCTGGTGTTGGCTCTTTAACGTCTAGGATACGCAATTAAAAAATGAGAAATGTAGGATTATAACAATTGACACCTTTTAACTTTTTATGGAAGGAGAGATTGAAGAAGACAAGAAAGACGATTCTTGACTTTCTTTTCTCATGGCATAGGAAGATGTTGAAGAACAAACGAGCAATCGAGAATACAGAGACATCTCTATTTCAAGTCCTGTTGGGAAAATGTACGCCAAGATAGTTGAAAAGAGGGTGGGAGACCAGTGATGAGACCACAGGTGACAGAAAGATAGATTAGCGTTTGATTTTTAGAAGAAGTAGAAAATGCACAGATGCGATAAGAGAATAGAGTCTGATTTTTAAAAGATATAGAAACTGCACAGATGCAATAACAGAATAGAGGTTTTTTTAGAAGATATAGAAGCTGCACAGTTGCAATAATAGATTAGAGTTTAATTTTCCTGCTCTCTGAATGTACCCCACCAGGACATCACACAAGTGATGAACATCCGATCACATGCGGATGAGGATCACCCGTGGAGAGGTCCCAGAAACTCCTTTCAGGCGTTGTGGCCACAAATGTGGCCCAGCTATATCCAAGGCCCCTGGCAAAAGCCAGGATAGGGCTTAAAAAAAAAACGAAAAATTTCATCCCACAAGGGGGTGACTAATAGAGTTTGGTCTTAGAAAAAAAAAAAAAAACATCCGACTGCACAGATGCAATCTTCACATTTAAATAAAGAATACAACATTGAAATAAAGGGACACTTTTTAACGCCTTTATGCACATTAGGCATATAGGGCCAGATTTATCTTTTGTAGACTAACGGCACTTGATTGGTAATGGGGTCAGCATCACGCCGGCCGTCTTTACTTCCCTTTATCTGAAATCCAGTCAAGGCTGTGTCGAACTGGGAGCCAAGGTCATTTTTTAAGTGCTGCTCCGTTAGAATCCGAACCCACGACCTTGCGATCTGCAGGCGAACGTCGAGAAAACACGGGACCGCGCCGATAGACAAGTATTATGGATACAAATAATGCATCGATATGTAAGCAAACACTTACCGCATCGAAGTACGTAAAGTTTTGTATACACCAAGCGTATTATTAGGACAGCTACACCCCCCCCCCCCCCCTCTTTTTTTGAAATAGAAACCACACTCAGCACACACACAGAGTTCCACACAAAGTATATTCATTCCCATCCTATTTAAATATAAGTACCAGACATAGTCACTCACAACAAACTAAAACAAAATTAGACAATGAGATTCTGAGAAAGGCTGCAGGAGTGACCAGAAAAGAGATAAATCTTGAATGAGATCGTAAGAAAAAAGTCGACACAGAACCAGTTCTAAATTAAAAATCAAAGAGAACAAATAAGAGAGTTTGGCCCACCAAGATAGAATACCTTGTGATGCCTCACCATACAAGACATACATGAAAAGTAGAGAAGGACGTCCAGAACGAGAATGACAAAAAACGATATGGTAAGATAACATAAAAAAAAAAAAAAAACTCTACAACAGCATGATGTGTCTTTTATCAAGGCGTTGAAAAAAGTAAGTGGGGATGACGAAAGGATGTCCTTGTAGAAACTGATTCATGCTATTGGCTATCGCAAGATGTGAAATTTATGATCTTACTTAAATAGCTACAGTAATAGATTATTTAAATATTGTGCGAGCGAAGGAGTTAATCGCTTTGCCCAGGACAGTTAAATGTAGGCTGGAGAAGCAACCATCACTGGCATCATGTAGCAAACCCCCAGCAGAACGCTGCTCTTATCATGATTAACATCAGGGGTAAGACGGTGGAGGAGGAGGTGGCTGTGGTAGAGGAGGAGGAGGAGGTGGCTGTGGTAGAGGAGGAGGTGGCTGTGGTAGAGAAGGACGACGAGGATGTATGGCGTGTATTAAACTTTTATTTTATCTCTCACCAACAGGGCAACCATATAACCAGGATACAGTCAGGAAGTTTACCACCAGGTCAAACAGACATCACATTTATTGACAACCCACTAACCTTTATCGCCGACGACGCCTTTAACGGATCACTGGACACTCTATCATCCTTAGAATTATCCATGGGAAACAATTCCCGAGTTCCAGATGCCCTGATGCATATTAAATCGCTCAAAAGCTTCGGCATTTACGACTCGGGAGTGATCACCGATTGGAACATCGCCGTTATGAAACATCTAGGCCCAGGTTTGAAATTATTGACGTTAAAAAATGTCAGCTTAGCTGAATGGCCCACCTGGATCCAATACTTTAGTAATCTAACCAATTTAGCTGTTAAATACACTTCCATTGATTCAATCCCTGACGGCGCACTGGACCTAGTTGCAAATACTTTGACAAGTCTAGATCTCAGTTACAATAAGCTTCGTGCCGTCCCTAAGGCTATTTCTAAACTTACGGAACTCCAAACGTTATATTTAGACCACAATAAAATCTCAGACACCAACTGGCTTCCCAGTTCCAACAAGTTGTTCTCACTGTCTCTTGACAGTAACAACATCTTCAATGCTAGTCAGCTCAGTCAGTCTTTACGTGTCTACAAGTCGCTAGAAGATATCAGCTTGCAGTACAACCATTTAACCAGTATTCCAGAACTGGACTTTTTGACAATCGGATTTCTCGATCTGTCGAACAATAAGATATCCGATGTCATGTCAGGATCATTACCTGCCGGACTTGTCCAACTCAACTTAGGAAATAATTTCCTTCCCTCACTACCCGCTGCTATGAGAAATTCAAACCTCCTAAATGAAATTATGCTTCCTTGGAATATCGTTAGTGTGATTCAAGGATCACAGTTTTCCCCATCAACGCAATCGATTGAAATGGGATACAACCTGCTTACAGAATTAACAGAAACCAGTTTCCCCAAAAACTCTAAGATTCAAACTCTTCGTTTAAGTTACAACCCGATATTTCGAATATCTAACCTGACTTTTGACAATCTTCAGTTTCTGATAGAATTAAACCTAAGCAATACAAAATTGACGAGGCTGCCCGTGGGAATGGCGTCTTTGCATCTGTTGAATCTACTTGATATGGACGGGATCATGGGTCTAGTTTGTACCTGTCTGGAGAAGGAGCTAGGATCTCTTATCGGATCCATGTATGTTGGCAATGTCATCGGTAGCTGCGGAAAGACAAGTATCTACGATTTCTTTCAGACGTTCAGTCCAAATTGTCCTTAGCAAAAAAGAAGAAGAAGGAAAAAAACCATCTGGCGATTCCCGTCTGAAACAGACTATCCACATATTTGGAATGGTCATGAGAAAGAGAAAAAGTGGAGTGTGTATTGACAACTGAAGAAACTAAATGAATGAACGAATGAGTGAATGAATCAAGAATTGACGTCACTGCACTCGGGACTTTCTCACTTGGGCTCCGTCCCCTTCTTCAGTAACCAACGCAGAGTTGACACGCTAACCTTTTGCAACCTGAATAAAAGTCCACCTTTCTTTCCCATTCAAGACACTTCTCTTTGAATTAGTGTTTCAGTGTATGGATTGCATATCTGTTCTTTTGCCCTGTCTATTTAATCCCAGAGAGCCTTCACCACATACGCTGTATCATAAACATAGTAGCTCAAAGCCCAGAGGAGCGGCAGCAGCTAATCTATCAATCTTGCTGTTATATCAAACACCTGAATATTATAGACAGACAATTCATGGCATGCTCTTCATCTGGGTCTTTTCGGGTGAAACAAGCCACTTTCACCTGTTTCAATTGTCCCAAGCATGCTCCGTGAGTCGATCAAAATCACAAGATGTTGAGATGTGCTGTTCTCGGGCCGTCGGAAAGCTACTACTGCCTCCACCTCCATTCTCATACTGAATGTAGTGATGTTTGCTCTCTGTTTTCAAGCAGTGTCCATTCACCTTTGCCTTAAAACGCCACCTACCCTTCTTACCCTCACAGCAGACCCATCTGTACATATTATGATGTCACCAGGTCGACACACTCCGCACGTCACTTGAGGAAATGAAGTAGAAGAGAACCAGGAGATATGATTCTGAGACTTTCTGATTTCATGTAAAGTAAAACCCCCTGTTCTACGCCTTCATGAGTATTTAGTTTGTTTTCTTAGGTCTATATTTTTAATACCCATGGTGGGTGATGTGGTCAACACCACGCCGGTCTCCTTTACCTCCCAGGACTTAACTTGGTACTCATTTAAGGCTGTGCCGATCTGGCAGCCAAAGTGATTCTTGAAAACGTCTGGCTTCGATCAGATTTGGCTAGCCATCTTCGGATCCGCAGAAGACCGTCTAGCCGCCACACTGCGGCATCTCCTCCTGGCTTCGTTACAGCGAGGAATAACGTTATGAGAAATGATTGGCTGTACAGAGCCAGAAGGTTGAGGACATTCATTACGCACGAAAGAGACTGTAAGGAGAAGAACAATCACCTGTTGAAAACTCTCTCTCTCTCTCTCTCTCTCTCTCTCTCTCTCTCTCTCTCTCTCTCTCTCTCTCTCTCTCTCTCTCTCTCTCTCTCTCTCTCTCTCTCTCTCTCTCTCTCTCTTACGTGCTCACATACACACACGATTGGCGATTCACGGTTTCCCGATAAACAAAAATTACAAACTATCTCCGCGTTCAACTGCCTGACGGCCTGTTATATTGTGGAGTGTTTTCCTTGCTATCTTATTTGTATTCCAATTCGTTGTGGTGTGTAGTCACACCTAATTCATACATACACTGGGTCAGCTTAACTATTAAGCACACTATGCACGTGTTAAGGGCATCACAAAGGGAAAGGGCTTCACATAAATTGTTAATAGATCCAACAGTCTTTGGTTAACGCGGACCGCTTTTACTTCCTATGACTTATACCTGGTACCCATTTAAGGCTGGGACGACCTGTGAGCCAAAATCATTTTAAAAACAAAAACAAAAAAACCCCAAAACCATCGAATCTACCGGCTGGCGTCTAGCAGCTTCACCACGGCGGCTGCCTAATATAGTATATAGTCAAGTAAGTAAAGATCCTTTACTTCCCCAGGACAGCCCATCCTGGTACCTATTTTAGGCTGGGTTGACCTGCGACGCCCCATCCCATGATAAAAATTCACGCAGCAGTGGGTTTTGATCGCGGTACGTTGGTATTGCGAGTCGGACTCGCAACGCCCAAGCCACGAAGGCTGCACTAATTTATGATATACTATTTGAAAAGCATTTATTTTACTGACCATCAGTTCAAATTTATTGTATATCAAATAAACTAGTATCTCCATCCGCGATCGTTGCGTTTGATGGTTACATTTCAGCGTAGTTTTTGTCCCACAGGCATGATGCATCGGCCTTTCAGGCAGCGGAGATTGCACAGGCAGAGAAACGAAGGCAGACTAGGAAGAATCGTACTGCTAATCCAAAATTTAAGTAAAAAGTAAAGTAAAGATCCCTTTTCACGCCTTTCAGCGCATTGGGCATAC
Source organism: Candidula unifasciata (assembly GCA_905116865.2). Lineage (NCBI taxonomy): Eukaryota > Metazoa > Mollusca > Gastropoda > Stylommatophora > Geomitridae > Candidula > Candidula unifasciata. Next base: position 880,516 of record CAJHNH020002773.1, read on the forward strand.
GGGCAAAGCGTCCCATATTTTTACAGACCATCAGCACTCTGTGGGTAATGTGATCAGCATTACGCCGGCTGTCTTTACTTTCCCAGGACAGATCATCCTGGTACCCATTTTAGGCTGGGTCGACCTGCGACGTCCCATACCACGACAAAAATCCACCCAGCCTGCAGTGGGTTTCGATCGCGGTACGCTGGCTTACGAGTCGGACTCGCAACGCCGCATTAATCCCGAACTTACTGCTCAAGAACTTTCCTGGCTCATTTTGGACTAATCAGCCACCTTCGTACCTATAATGATTGGTCATTACTACTTTTGATGAAAGGTGGTCTTTATCTCTCGTGAAAGACGAACAACGGTTCTTATAAACGGGCAGAGAAATTCATCAAAGCGGTATTCATGAACAATCAGCAGATCTTTTATATAACATTGACTCATAACGGCACGCCTGAAAGTCTTTATCTTGCTCTGTCCAATTCTCCAGCCCTGTGTGCTTTCCAAGCCAGTGCACTCCATGTCCTGTACCCACCTTCGTGGAGGTCTGTCTCTGCCTCGTTTTCCAGAAACTGCACACTCCATAGCCATTCTCTCCAGGCGACTACAAGAGGGATCGAGGAAGTGACGACATCAATAATAATAAAAATAATAATAATAATAATAGCAACAACAACAGCGGCAGGAGCAATAACAACAACAACAACAACAACAACGGCAAAAACAACAACAACAATAACAACAGCAGCAGTAACAACAACAACATCCTCATCAACAACAACAAAAACAACACAACAACAACAAAAAATGAACCTGGGAAAAAAAATATTGATGAGAGAACTTTATTTTTTTTTCAGAGGGTAACAAAGTGGGTTCTTCCAGACAGTCATCTTCCAGACAGTCATCTTTCAGACCATCTTTCAGAGAGGTCAAAGGTGCCTGACTGGTTTCCATTTATGATGTGGAAGAGATTGCAGGGATATAACAAAATAGTGGATAGGTCTGTGTGGCACATAAGGCACAACACGACAATGATGATGATGTTGACGATGATGAGTTCTACTGATGAACTCGATCTTTTCCCATATCTTGCTTTAAATATTTTGTGTGTGTGGTAAAAAAACAAATGAATGTGTTCTGTGATTGGCAAATAGTCTTGTAAAGTTGATGAACACAATACAATAGCTTGAATTTTGTCAGCGCCTTTATCGCTTTGCCATAGATAGATTACTTGGGAAAAGCTAAAGTAGATCCTTTTATAAAACTAGGAAAGAGATATGTTGTTTGCTATTATATGAGGGGGTTTCAAATTAAAACCTTAAAACTGAGATATTATTCACAGTAAGCATGCCATTTTCTTGTAATCTGTCATTGGTGTTGTTGAGGATGTCAAGAGTGTGAAGAACATGACATCAGGGCGCAGACGAACACGGTAACGTTTTAATGACAATTTAAAGATGGTCGACTCACTTTTGACATGCACTAAAGAGGAACAGCGTTCTGTTATTCGTTTTTCTTTAATAATCAATAAAGGGGTGAAACCTATAGATATTTATCAGCGAATGAAGTTCTAATATAGCGATGCATGCCTGTCAGACCAGCATGAGTGAAGTATAAGTAAAGTAACAAGTAAAGGACCCTTTTCCACGCCTTTAGGCGTATAGGGCATATAGGGCTAGACCTATATTTTTAAAGACCAATCGGCACAAGATGGGTGATGTGGTCAGCATCACGCCGGCCCCCTTTACTTTCCCGGGACTGCACCCGGTACCCACTCAAGGCTGGGTCGACCTGGGAGCCAAGGTCATTTTTGAAATAAGTCCGGCTCCGCCAGGGAGCGAACCCACGGCCTTCCGATCCGCGGCGAGCGTCTAGCCACTCGGCCACGGCGACTCCCATGAGTGGAGTATAGTGTTTCATAATAGCTCTGGGGGTCACTGTTGGGTGTGCCTGACCCGGTCGGGAATTGTCTGTCACAGAAGTCAAGACCTTTAAAACTTCACACTCCACTCATACACTGAAAAAAGCAGGCCCTATTCAAATTTACAACTCAGTCTTAAATGTTGTTCATAAATGGCAATGAAGTTGTGAGTGAATGGGAAGCCTGTCCAAGAAAAACAGCATATCATTTCGTTTAAAAACTAAAAGGACGAGTTGGACTGAATTTGTTCACCTGAAAACAAACAGGGGTAAAAGAGACTCGATATAGATACCTTTCAGTACGAAGATGACACTTCATGATTATGATTTTTATAAGCAGTTCTAGAGAGTAAATCTTCTTCTTCTTCTCCCTAGTGTTCATAGTCTATAAACTCTAATGTAAATTTTATTCCGGTGGTTCGTCCACTTCTGGACGGGGGTCTTGACGGGGGGAACTTGAGTTTTGATTACCTTTCCGTTTTACAGATCTGGTTCATTTATGTGCATACTGTTGTTCCCTTACCTCTCAGGCACGTGCACTCCGGCTTCGAAAAAAAAAAACATCCATGATTAGTCGCATCCTTCGATATGCTTGTTGGGTGGCAGTGAGTCTGTTGTTGCTACTCTAAAAAGGAACACGGGAACCCACACGGGGATAGAGAGTAAAAGGTGGTGATGATGATTTTGATGGAAACGAAATGATTCTTTAGTCATGCGACTAAAAAAGGAGGCACCAGAAAACATCAGCAGCTGATCGAGTCAGGGGCTGTGTGGTCGCAAGGGATGGTGTCCGCCTCGAGTGCTCTAGGTCCCTGGTTCAAGCCCCCGGTGAAGGCTGGGAATTTTTTACACGGACTGCTAGTAATTTCCCCCTGGTTTCTGGGTAGTAAGATTGGACGCCTGTGTGTATTGTTGCGCACGTAAAAAAAATTCCTTGGCAGTCTGAAATCAGCAAAGAGTAGCCTAACGGCGCTGCTCGGGCAAACATTTGGAGTTAAAACTCTACACAAAGTATATTAATATCCTCACCGGTGATACGGAGTTTATGCACTGTGCAGAGATTCTTCGGACTCAAGCTTGAGTTAGAAGAAGTAGAAGGGAGCACTTATAAGTTACAACATCTGGGCCATGATGTTGATCCGTCGTATAACACTAAAACTAGACCTAGTGGAGTTTCCGAGACCGCAGCAGACCGGTGATCTTATAATTGCTCCGTTTCTGTGCCAGTGGAAGTCAGTCAAAATGTACTTTACTTTACCGATTGAAAACTGTTGAGAAACTTGTCAGTCCCAGTAAAATCTTGTAACCTGTACATGCAAAAATCAGCAGTGTTGTTTGTAATAAAAGAGGTGATAGACTGGCAGGTTCCGCAGTAAATGAAGATGGCCGGCTGATGGATCACGCAGACATTGTCAATGCCCTTAGAGAGATAGGACGTTCTGGGGATTTTGGAAGCATCGTGACCACATCACTGCTAAGAATACTAGAATTGGAAGTAGAGATCGGCACAGCCAAGCATGAGAAGCACACGAAGTTTTGTTAACCAACATAGGACTGGTACTATTAACCGCGCGACGATGATGAAAATGTTGAGGAGGAATCTGACCACCTATTGATGTGTCCGAAGTGCTGTGAAGATAATCCACCTCATAACTCAGTCGTAGAAAATGACACAGACCTAGCAAATTGCCGCTGGGTGATCTATCATGCATCAAGAAATCGAGCAAAAGCAGTTCCAACTTTGTGTCAAATTAATCACTCCATTGTTGTTCCGCTTCTGTGCCAACGAAAAACCTACGGACTGTTCATCACTGTCCCTTGCCGGGACATAAAATAGATACCGACTGCAGTCTTTTCAAGTCAAATAGCATACACGCGCATTAAATGCATACGACAGCGGTCAGAAGTGCCGACACAAACAGTCCAGAGCCAGAAAGGCAATTCATCTAAGTGGAAGCAGCAGTTACAAATATCAGTAGTTGCACACGCAGTTAACTGCATTAGGCACCACAAATTCTCTGGCAACGGGCCACTCGCCGTTTTCTCAATCTGTAGTTCACAACTTAAGCCATGTTGGACACCTCGAAAAGCATTCCAAATTAAATCTGCAGCTCACAGTGTGGCACCATGCAGCTCAGTAGCCGGGCGACGGAACTATATCATTTTAGTCTACAACTAACTATTGTCAGAAGCAAAAACATGGTACAACTAAATTCAGTTATCTGCCTATCCACTATATTGACAGGGTGGTGTAAAGGGGTCTAGGCATTAAAGATGTCTTCAGTATAAATGATCTAGAACATCCAGGAATTATTTGGCGGGGTACATGATGATGATGAATAGTGTGATGAGGTGAGCCATCATGTGTGTAAAAATACTGTGCCACTTAGATTGTAACTCGTGTTTATATGTTATCAGTGTTTGCAGGCGAATATGCATGTGTGTCTCAATTAAACTATACGTTTTCCCATGAAATAAACACATTACATGGCAAAAGTTACACAACAGCTAATTAGATACATTTTTCTTATCTTTTCCTTGTGTTCGTTCTTATCTGAAGCCATGTTCTGATTTTTACAGTAAAGTAAATTAAGGTAATAAAGATTTGTGTTGTTGTTCACACAGGTAAGTGTTGATGAATGAATAATGCGTTACAAATATAACACTTTCTTACTACTTACTCCTTTACAAAATATTAAACTTGAAATCTCCTTCTTTTATTCTACTGCTTATGTCATAAAGCGTCACAGAGTGTAGTTATTTGTAGTTTCCTGTCTTTTGCTTGCTGCCTAGCTTGTGTTTATGCCACATTGAATTTATGTAGTGTATCCCTTACTCCCTCCACCCATCTCTTTCTTGGTCGGCCTCTTGCCTTGTAGCCTGCTGTTCTCATGTAGAACGTTCTAGCTGCTGGCTGATTTTGTTTGATTCAATTCCTTGGTGTTCTGAATCAATCCCCCTGACGATATTCTTCTTTGGCACTGATTTAAGTCTTCCCCCATTATTTCTCTTGGTCTGCCTCTGCCTCTTCTACCAGTGATCTTTCCAGTCGTCACGATAATTTCCAGTGCTCCTTTTCTCATCACGTGACCCAAGAACATTGCTTGTCTCCTGTTTCTTGTTGTACATAATGTTACACTTTCCTTAGAAATTGCCAATAAAAAAAAATGAAATATTCGTGAAAATTTACAGTAATTTAACTGATGCCTAAGCCGAATATGAAGAAATTAAATGGTATCACAGAATGACCTATGTTGAAGCACTGGAATAGAAATTCATGTGGACAAAAAGTTGGAAAAAAAGACGCTGGCGTAGTTAGGACATACATCGAAAAAACCGGAGAATTATATGACTAGAATGTCTTTGCGCTGGCAGCAACAGGGGCATAGAAATAAAAGCAAACAAAACACACACACACACACAGAGAACGGAGCTAGACAATAAAGTTAAAAAGATGGGGAGGACATGGGGTAAGCCGTGTTGTGGCTGTCGACGTCTACTCCGTCCATTTCCTAGGTATACTGATACCCGTTTTTCGCTCCACGTCTCCGCGTTGGTGATATATAGGCCAGTACCTGTCCTTGACATCCTCTTGAAGGAAGTTTTTCGCCAGAAACACGGATGAGTATAATTTATTTTGTACATTAGAGTCCTATGTAGTCACTGCATAGTTAGAGCAAATATTTGTGTGTCTGTACTGTGTTGTTCTTTATGTGCTGATGAAGGCTAATCGCCGCAACGTCCTTTGTTTGTTTATTGTGATCAATTTTGTAAAGCTAACATAAACTGTTTGTTTTTTCTTACTAACTTTTTCTCTTCCCTATAATTTCCTACCGTTTTAAAAACTAGCGAAGAATAGAACGAAATGGCATGATTTGGTTGAGGGCTTATATTCCACTGGGGAATAAAAGGTAGAAGAAGAAAAAAGTTACAGGAAGGGGAAGATAACTACTAACACAGTAAGCTGACAACCGATAGACAGCTAAATAGAGCACAGTAAGCTGCCTTTTTTCACGCTACTAGTGTATCGAACATATTGTGCTAAAAAATTGTTTTTAGCTTCTAAGAAATACAGCCATAGAACTGCAGATAAAGAGATCAGAAAGAAAAAAAAAACAGTTACGAGATGTTACGTATCATGATAAACATCAGTTAAAGCAGGCGAATGAATTTACATATCTAGGTAGTCCTGTTTTTCATATGACGGAAGAATTAATAAAGAAATACAGCGAAGATGCAGAAAGAAGAAAAATAGTCACGACAAAAATGAAATGATTACTCATTGTGCTAAGTGTAGCAAGGAGAGGTGGACAGAAACGATTATATCAGGAGAAAGTCGATACAGAACCAAGATTAAACTGTATCGATAGCCAAAATATCACATGGTTTGGCCATGTAACAAGACTTGCAACAGACAAGGCCCCATGCATATCAATGTTATACAGATAGAACGGTAAGATAGCAGGCGATGCAGTGTGAAAAATACGGGTCACGGAAATATCAGAGGCACTGAAATGTACAATATACGAAGTGAACAGAAGAGCCCGTTCTTGAGATTTATTTCTGTCCGATGCTGCAAGGCAATCAATGTGTAGAGAAAATTTAGACCAGAGATTGTCTTAGTCTAAAACACGACCGAATCTTTTAGAGAAAAGGGTATCAGAGTTTCTGTCAAAATCAAATTATGCCAATGGTCCTGTTCACTTTTCCCAACCCATTTACACACTGTCTGAGCTTTCATTAAAACTTTCTCAGACTCTTCTACGTCGGAGTGGTGTCACGTTGTCTTGCCTACAATTACATCACCACCCATATCGTGTGTTCCATATTACACGACGACACAGCTTTCAACGACCCCTAAACATCTATAACTGGCCCTAACCCAAACCCCCCTATCCACAGCATAAGCCTAGGTCACACTAGAGGGTCTTTTATAAGAAACCAGTACAACGTGACACCCCTCTGACCTAGATCAGGCTGAAATAGTGTATAGATTGGCTGGTCAACACATGATCGCTACAATGCTGCCCAGGCTTCGCGCTATGCTGGTTCAATTGTGGAAGACTTTTTTTTCAACGTGAGCGTGTTTTGCTAGTCACACTCGCCTTCGCCATCAGATGTGATCCCCATGCCTCCATCTGGCCCAAAAAAATACTACGACCTCTGAGATTGAAAGGCGCCAGCTAAATCACTGATGGTATCTATTTTCTTCCGTGATTGTGAAAGTGAATGTTACTTGTTGTGAACATCGAAAACCTAGTACACAGGTCCTACATATACGTGCCCTGTCCGCCAATATAGCAGTCATCTCAATGTTTTTCTTGTCATGTCTGACAGAGGAACACTTGTGATCAACATCCTAACCTTTTCGATTGCAGCTATCTCCATGAACACCTTGCCCATGAAATGTTATGTTTCCATGCGTGATGATGATGTTTCATCTCATGTTTGCATCTGGCGTCGATTATCAGTGTCCTTATGGGGTAATATATGTATACATGCAATCATCCATCCAACCATCCATTCACCCATTCATGATGGTAACCCCGCCAACCTCCTCCAATCCATCCAACTGTACATACATGCACGCATGCAGGCAGACAGACAGACAGACTGATAAACAGACAGACAGAACGAATGAACAAACAAATTTTATTTTTAAAGGGTAAGACAGACAGACAAACAGACAGACGGACGGACGGACGGACGGTCGGACGGACGGACGGACGGACGGTCGGACGGACGGACGGACGGACGGACGGACGGACAGACGGACAGACGGACAGACAGACAGACAGACAGACAGACAGACAGACAGACAGACAGACAGACAGACAGACGGACAGACAGATGGAGGGACCGACGGACCGACGGACCGACGGACGGACGGACCGACCGACCGACCGACCGACCGACCGACCGACCGACCGACCGACCGACCGACCGACCGACCGAACCGACCGACCGACCGACAGACAGATAGATAGATAGATAGATAGATAGATAGATAGATAGATAGATAGATAGATAGATAGATAGATAGATAGATAGATAGATAGATAGATAGATAGATAGATAGATAGATAGATAGATAGATAGATAGATAGATAGATAGATAGATAGATAGATAGATAGATAGATAGATAGATAGATAGATAGATAGATCTAGATAGATAGATAGATAGATAGATAGATAGATAGATAGATAGATAGATAGATAGATAGATAGATAAGACAGACAGACAGACAGACAGACAGACAGACAGACAGACAGACAGACAGACAGACAGACAGACAGACAGACAGACAGACAGACAGACAGACAAAGACAAAGACAAAGACAAAGACAGACAGACAGACAGACAGACAGACAGACAGACAGACAGACAGACAGACAGACAGACAGACAGACAGACAGACAGACAGACAGACAGACAGACAGACAGACAGACGGACGGACGGACGGACGGACAGACAGACAGACAGACAGACAGACAGACAGACAGACAGACAGACAGACAGACAGACAGACAGACAGACAGACAGACAGACAGACAAAGACAGACAGACAGACAGACAGACAAAGACAGACAGACACAAACGAAATAAGAATATTTTTCTGCTGTAGGAATGCGAATGCTTCAGAGCACGAATCATGTGCGACAACCTGGGTATGGAGGAGCTTCCTCCCTTGCTAACCACCCAGCCAACGGTCAATACCTATCTGTCTGCAGATGTAAGTTGTCTGACCAGTTCGCATACTGTTGTCACATGTCACATTTTTTATCCGCAGAAGTAATCACCAATACGCTCATTGCTATCTAATCACCAGTATTTTTACAACACACACATACACACACACACACATACACACACACACACACACACGCACGCGCGCACATACACACACACACACACACACATACACACACACACACACAAACACACACACACAAACACACACACACACACACACACACACACATACACACACACACATACACATACACACACACACACACGCACACATACACATACACACACACACACACATACACACACACATACACACACACACACACACACACACACACACACACATACACACACACACACACACACACACATACATACGTGCAGTTAACTCACAATATTGTTACATTATTCATAGAATACGATAGCAAGCATTACATCTCAGAAGATCAGCTATAAGAGCAAGAGGAGGGCAGCGGAAAAAACGAATCGACAACATTAAAGACACTCTACGCCTTCACGGCATGACAATAGTTAGTGGTTGCCAACGTTCACTGGATCGCAAATTATTCGTCCCCACGCCGCTTAACGGCAGAAGTGGTTATGATAATGATGATGCTGATGATGATTCATGGAACAATCTCAATGTTAACAATTTAGTAGAGAGGTCCCATGTTTGGCTCTTTTGCATTCCAATGGAAACCAAGCTATGTGGAACAATGGAAGACAAGCGTTGAACCACAAACTTCATAACAGGCCTGTGGCCGTGGCATCTGAAAACCGCTGAGAGAGAGAACAAAAAAGAAGAAGAAGAAGACTTAACATACCTATGGTTATCCATGTGCCTTATCTCATTTACCCCACGCTGTGGTGGACAGCATATTTCGGTACACAAGTGCATTTTACCGAGTCCTCTTGGTAACGTCGCTAGAGGTGTAGAGTTTGCGCATTGTGGGACTCTCTGTAGGAGGCTGGCAGAGGAAAACCGAGTCATATGGGATATAACATAACATAACCCTTGTCCCGTTAAGGTCATAGAGGTGTATCGATAGAAGAAGCACTGTCACACAAAACCCACGATCTTTGTCTTCCCCTTGATGGATCACTCAAAACCCGCTATCTTTGTCTTCCCCTTGCTGGATCACTCAAAACCCGCGATCTTTGTCTTCCCCTTGATGGATCAATCAAAACCCGCGATCTTTGTCTTCCCCTTGATGGATCATTCAAAACCCTCGATCTTTCTATGTCTTCCTCTTGATGGATAAGTGTATGATAACTTAGTCCTGTCCATTTCTTGATGTTGTCGTTCCATGTTCTGCTTTGCCCCCCTATCTTCTTTGACTCCCCCCCCCTCCCCCCCCCCCCCCCCCCCCCTCCTCTCAGTGTTCATTAAAGTACAGTCTTTGCAATCGAATCATGTCTTACCACAAGCGTGAACCAAGCTAGCTTGAAAAATATGGGATAAAAATGGGATATAAACCCCAATGCCATAAACTGTATCCTTTGAACTTTAAACTTTGAACTGTAAACTAAAATGTTCACAATTATCCACAGAACAATGCGATCAGCCATATCCGAGCCGGCACGATACCAGCCGGACTGGTGGAGATCTCGCTTGTCAACAACCCCATAGTTTCCATAGACGACACAGCCTTCGCTCTATCTTCCACCACATTGGAGATCATCTCCATCACCAACGCCAGATTTACCCGAATCCCTGACGCTTTCAGAAATTTAACCGCCCTGAAATATTTCACTCTTTCTGGGCTTCAGATTCAGGACTGGAATTCGGATGTTATGAAAGTGATTGGAGCAACTATAGAAATGATGTCCCTGGGTCCTGTTGGTCTAACCTCATGGCCATCGTGGTTTCAGTTCTTCACATCTCTAACAGAGGTCACGATCAGCGGAAATGCTATTGCTTCTATTCCAGAAGATGCTTTTGACCAGATCTACAACCGGTTAACTAGTTTTGGCATAATCAACAGTAGTTTAACAGAGCTACCAAAAGCGCTATCGAAACTCAGTGTTCTGGAAACTCTGATTGTACAGGTCTCTGATCTATCGGAGCTAGCATGGCTCCCAAGTTTTGGTAAACTGACCACGTTAAGACTTGAAGATGCTCATTTGTCTAGTGCCGGTAATCTAAGCAATGCCTTGAAAGTTGTCGCCGACTCCGTCGATTTCGTAGGGCTGCAAGGAAATCGCCTGACCACTATCCCAGAATTGTCCTTCATGACCACCCTTAGCGCTGTTGACTTTATGCACAATCGGATATCTGATACATTATCTGGATCATTTCCTCCTGGCGTGGAAACCGTTGATTTATCGTACAACCTCCTTCCAGCCATTCCTCGTCCTATTTACAATCTAAAATCACTTGCCTATTTAACAATTCCATGGAATTACGTAACTGGACTCACAGGAACCGAAATCCCAACATCAACAACACAAGCAGACTTTGGACACAACTTGATTTCAGAATTAACGGATTCGAGTTTTCCTGAAAATTCCAGTATAATATATCTCACGTTGAGCTATAACCCGATTGTGAAAATTTCCAGCAGTGCTTTCCAAAATCTCCTACATTTGGGTTCGTTGCTTATGACGAACACAAACATAAATCGTCTGCCGGTATCGCTAGCTCCTCTCAAGACCCTGTACTACTTTGACATTAGCGGGTCTCAGAATTTAGTTTGTACTTGTGAAGAAGTGAGTCTCAGGCCTTTGTTTCTGAGATTAGAAAGTATGAAAGGTAACTGTGGTCAAATCGATATTTATTATTTCTACACCAGTTTGAGCGTAGCTTGTCCTACATGAGATTAGTCTCTGGAAGTAAAACGATTGTTAACTTTAACGTTTGGCGCATTACGTATTATCTCCCTGCGGTAAAAGCCGTTTTTGCCCGTGAGATTGCATGAGGAGCTAATACATTGTACGTAAGATGTTGAACAAATGTTTCTTATATTTTGCATCGTGGGTTCCCGAAACTGGTAAGAGTTCGTGAAGCTGATATTAAATTTATGCATTGTATTGCTTTGGCGCATTGATGCGGATTCTTGTCTATGGAGAGAATAAGGTTAGTTGCGTATCCTTTACTAGACGTTGCAAAACCAACCATAACAGCTCTTGGCTGTCGTGTGGTTTTTCTAGGCACATTTATGTCCAGTAGTTTGCCATTGCTTTCTGGACGGTCAGCTTTTTAATACCACTGTCGAAACCAACGCAAGACGCATGACCCTCAGTTGGGATCGATCCCGGCATTACGAAGCGTTCGCATCGACTTAGCCACAGAGTCAACATGGGGAGAATATGGGAATATAATATATCAATTCCGTCTCAATATAGGTTGTAATTTTGTGTGTGTGTGTGGGGGGGGGATGGGGGTACTTTAAAGCCCAAGTCCTGGCTATCGTCGGGAGCCCTAGTATAACCTAGCGGTTAAAGGGCGTTTCAAGGACTTGTGCCAGGGGGATTCTCATCCGATTGGTGGCGCCCTGTGTCATATAGTGTTAAGCGCTCGTTGTGCTGTCTCAGTGGTGCTGAAGGTAGGTAGGTAGTTGTACCAGGACATCACACAAGTGATAAACACACGGTGACACAAAGTGCCACCATGCGGATGAGGATCACCCGTGGAGAAGTCACAGAAACCCCTTTCAGCCGTGAGGTCATATGTCTAAGGCTAGGCTATATCAGGGTCCCTCGGCAAAAGCCAGGGTGGGGCTTCAAATAACAAAAAATTGCATCCCACATGTAGATGACTAGTAATGTTGAACGTCACTCACCCAGTATGAGAATACGGTGCATTTTTATCTGTTTTGTGGTGCGATGACATTGTTTACAAGCAGGAGCTTCTTCTTCTTTCGTTCGCTTGAAATAAATTATCTATATCTGCAATGCTGTCTCTAGTAAAAACTTCACCGTCTTTTGTAATTCACTAAGCGGCCCTTAAAGTTTGACTTCCACAAGTGTCTCTTTTGGCTAGAAGTTTTGCCTGGAAGCGTTGAATATGGGACAGCCTTGGAGGATGTGATCTGTTGTCTCAGGTGCCAGTCCACATGTACACATGACTGATTCGCCAATCTTAAATTTTGTGTACATGTGGAAGCGAAGTCGATTGTGCCCTGTTTTAAGGCGAAGGGAAATGACTTGCTCTGGTCTGTCCATAATATGGTAATCGTCTTGTGTCAGTTTCAATGGCATTCTGGTTGATTTGATTATTCTCTTCTTCTTTTGATAAGAGACTGGTATGTCGGGTTGTTCTTCGGTTGCATCTTCCTTAGCTAGTTTATCAGCTCTTTCGTTTCCGGGAACTCCAAATGGGAAGATATCCACTGCATAACTAAATTAAAACGGTTGCCTAGTTCGGACAAGCAGGAGCGAAAGTTAAGGTCCTTGTGCTGCGTCACCTCAGTGTATGGAAACCTAGTGTAGTACTCCTGCCACACGTCCACGTCGTGTACTACTGATGCTGGCTTATGTAGCAATCTGGCTGTGGGTGTTGGTGACAGGGCCATTTTAACAACATTATCGGTCCCTGGGGAAACCGGTGTGTTGAGGCAACCACTCATGTGAATGGAATGTGAACGGGCGATAATACTAAACATGTATTTATTTTACCGGCATTTCAAAGGAACTTGTGTTAAAAGATTTACACAGATTAGATAGTACAATATAAAATTACTACAAACTTGTATGGACACTCACTTGAGCCTTCTATGCTCGTGGGACGCCTAGGGATTGGCCCTGTGGGGTCCATACTTTAAGACAATCTGGCTGATGGCAGTTAGAGATGCAGTGTTGAGGAAACCTCTGGCACTTGTTGACAGCCCCTACACCCCCTCAGAAAAAAAAAAAAAACCAGACTGAGTCTTCTAGCAAACGACAAACATTTGTTCAAATATCCGTCGATCGGGAATCCAATGGAAGGATCACGTTGGCTACAGTCATCGACGACCGGGTATCTCATGTGTACTTGTGTATGTCTCCTTTAATAGCATTACACTGCAAAAGTAATTTTGAGAGCTACTTGGTGGCGAGCAATGCTCAGCCATTTTATATGGCGCAAATAACTAAGTCATAATTATAACCTAATGCTCCCCCCACCACCTTTTGGGGATGCTGGCTAAACGCGATGTGTAAGCGATGTTTTGTAACGGGCGGACGGGCTCTCCTGTAAACTACGGCCGGTAGACAACAGTTCACGGCCGGTTAGTCGCAGTTCTGTCCCCTGGCTGCAGTGCAATTACGGACTGGAGACGGCACGAATCAAAAAACAAAGTGAGGTCGAAATACCTGGCAGACTCAAAGTTCAATTACCGCTTCTTGCGACGCATTACGGAGTGGATTAGAGGGAGAGAAACAAGTAACATAATTACTGTGTGTTGGCGACAGACAGCGTGCAGTGCCCTACTGTCATCATACGGTTAGGGTTTGGGTTAGGTTTAGGCGTAGGGTTTAGGGTTAGAGTTTGGGTTTGGGTTGCTACGTTGAGTTTCTGCGAAGACGAGATGCGGCGACACTAACCGCAACGCTAACCCTAACCCTAACCCAAACCCTAACTCTAACCCTTACCCAAACCCTAACCCAAACCGTAACCGTGTGATTATAGCAGGGCAGTGCACGCTGTCTATCGCCAACACACGGTAATTGTGTCAATTGTTTCGTTCCCTCCTTTTCCACTCCCTTATTGCACTGTAGCCAAGGGACAGAACTCCGACTAACCGGCCGTCTATTGTTGTCTACCGGCCGTAGTTGACAGGAGAGCCTTATACGCTGTGATTCCTTTCTATATCAAGAGATCAGACGGTTAGAGGGTGTGCTCTCAAGCGGGAGAGCCCAAGTTCGAATCCTCAGTATGGTTTAGGATTTTTTGAGTGTGTGTTTTAGGGGCAACAATACAATCCTAACCTGTACAGTCCCTGGCGACATGTCTTGCCAGGCGGCCTAGATTGCTTGGCAATTATATCCAATTTCGTCCTTTTCAGGACGAAATTATTTGTCATTTGAAGCCCTACTCTGGCTTTTGCCGGGGGCCGCAATATAGGAAGGCACTACATTATGGCCAAATGCCTGTAACGCGGTTTCTGGGACCATCTCCACGGCGATCCATCATCCGCTGGTGGCATTGTGTGTCATCGGGGTTTATCGCTTGTGTGATGTCTGGTGGGGTAGAAATCAGTAAGCAGCCAGA
>CAJHNH020002773.1:895386-897886 GCA_905116865.2 Candidula unifasciata
AAGACTGGGAGATAGTCCACGACTCACATCCGTATTTTGCTACAGGAAAGATGCATGCTCTCAAATGTATGACTTGCTGGTGCTTATCCAAAGACTTTAAATGCTGTTTAATCTTTGCATTGCTATTTTAAACAACTGTTACTTTTGTATGGTCCTTCCAGTTCGTAAAGGCATATCAAAGAAGAAGGCTTGTGTATCCTAACATCCTATCTACAATACGTCTGGCACGACACGGCGATGACCTACAAGTCCATAAAGTACCATAATTATTTTAAACAGCTTCCACTGATGAAGATGACATTGGTGGCCGCTTAAAAAATATATACATATATATATATATATCGAAGAAGGTGACCTTTCTGAATGCCAAAACATTTCTGGGCTAATGGCAGCCCTAAAAATCAAGTAAAAACCGGAAGAGTGAAGGCTTTCATTAATTCATCAAAGACAAATCTTTAGGCTGTTTTGTTGAATAACAGTAATGTATTACCGTCAATTTTAGTTGGTCACACAGTTCACATGAAAGAAACTTATGGAAACATTAGGCAGCTTTTGAAGTGTATAAACTACGATCATCGTGAAAAAGAGTCCTTAGCGTTTACTTTTACTTGCTAATCGACAAACAAGCTAACTAATTAACTAACTACTTATCTATATATCTACATGTCCCAATTCAGAGCTTGACCACAACACCATCGCCAGAGGCAAGGGTCACTTTGTCCAGCTGCACCAGCCTACCTTTAGCAAGAGTGTTGTTGTCGCCGCCAGTGTTGGAGATGATGGTGCCAGTAGTAGCATTTACCTTGACGGAGTAGTTGTCTGTTGACGTGGCTTGACCAAAGTTGATTGCTACTAGATAGCGCTCGGAACTGTGGAGTGCGAGAAACAAGTACAATTTGAGCATAACGAGACGTAGAACAAGTATTCTTTTTTTTTTCTACTTCTCTTCTTCTTTACTTCCATCTTTGCCACTTCGGGTCTCAAGAGAGATATAGGGTTCTGCTTCTTGCTGTTCAAGTAACCTCGACAATATACCCGTCGTGCTGTTGTAGAGATTGTCAGATGTTATCTTTGCATCTTATTCTTGGTCTATCTCGTGATCTACGATATTATCCTGTTTTCGCATATGCCTTGTACGAAATTTTTGCACACCATTTGATTTGCTGCCTTTGCATGTAGTTTAGGACTGGTCCTGTGCCGAAATCCTGATGTTAAATATATAGGGGACAGCTTGGTCTCGAGGCATTGTGTCCGCCTCGAGTGCTAAAGTTTCTGGGTTCAATCCCCGGTAAGAGCTGGGATTTTTTTCCGTGGACTTGGTCTTCTAGTAATAACCCTGGTCTCTGGGTAGTGAGATCGGACCCCTGTGTGAATTGTTGCGCAGGTTAAAAAATCCCTTGGCAGTTGGAAATCGAAAAGAGTAGCCTAAAGGCGCTGCCCGGGCAAAAATTGTAGTTAGAAATCTACCTTAAGAGTTTCAGTAACCGCGCCGGTGCTACAGAACTTGTGCACCGTGCTGAGCTTCATATGACTTACATTTGAGTTAGAAGAAGAACGGAGCACTTATGGGTTACTAACCGTGTGCCATGATGTTGATCCGTTGTTCAAACCTCAAACCTTATTCTGACTTTATCCCTTATGGTCACTCCAGCAGCCCCTATCAAACATCTCATTTCAGTGGTTACTAAATTTCTGATATGATTTATTGTGAGTGCCCACATGTCTGGCACTGGTAGCACTGAGTGGCGATATATATGCCTTGTATGAAAAGTTTCTTTGTGCTGACTGAAATTGTCTTTCTTTTTTCGTAAGAGCAGAACAAATTTCATTCTCAGTAAAACACAGCCACCTTTTTTAAATAATGCAGACACAAGTAATACATTGCATAATTTATTGCCTGGCATATTTCGCTGTATCTTGTCAGGTGCATTAGTACATAGTTAAATCAACACTTAACAAAACACAATAATAAATCTTTTTTAATTGAAATAGACAAATTATATCACCTAGTTACGCCGTATGCCTTTCCGCCAGAAACCCAAGAATGGCCATGTGATAACTATGTCGATATAAATTTACCACAAACTCTTTTTGTTTACACAAAGCTTCTAGCTTCCGCTAGTTTTAAATAAGTGCGTTTACAAAGTGTAGTAAATAACTCTGAAGGTACAACCGTTATCAACTACTACAGACGTTAACTTCCTCGGCATCAACAACAACGACAATGATGTAACATCATTTAGAAAAAAACTATATATATATATATATATATATATATATATATATATATATATATATATATATATATATATATATATATATATATAATAACCCTTGACCCATTAGGGTATTGATGGGAGCACTAGCACATAAAACCCGCCATCTCTCTCTGTCTTCCACTTGATGAATAAGTGAATGATAACTTAGTCCTGTCTATTTCTTGATGTTGTCATTCTAGGTTCTTCTTTGCCCTCCTCTTCTTCGACTACCACCCCCCCCC
>CAJHNH020002773.1:902886-924974 GCA_905116865.2 Candidula unifasciata
ACGTCGGCCAGTAGGAGTCGGGCTTGTTTTTATATTCCTTAGAAATGAGATCCATAATTTGCTTGGCCGATAGCGGGATCGTTAAACCAGCGACCATGTCCATGTTGAACGGGTGAGCACCATATTCCGCCATCTGCGCTCTTGTATTTGAGTCGGTATAAAACTCCAACACCATGAATCTGAAATATGAAATGAGTTGTAATAATAATAATAATAATAATAATAATAATAATAATAATAATAATAATAATAATAATAATAGAAGGTAGGGGGGGGGTGGGGGGGTTCAAATGAAAACCTCAAAAGTGTGAAAGAAATTAACAGTAACCATAGGACTGTCTTGTAACCTAACAGTATTGTTGGTAAGGATGTCAAGAGTGTTAAGCACGTAACATCACGGTGCAGACGTACATTTGTCGACGTCATAGTGGCAGTGTAAAGATGACCGTCCTAGTTTTAACATGCAGCAAAGAGGAGCAAAGTTATGTATTCAAAGAACCACCCGGGAGCTTTGAAGCAATGCTCGCCTCTCTTTGTTAAGACTAAAAGTGGCTGGTTAGAAGCTGGCGATATGTTTCTTTGAGCACTGCGTGCAATTTTTTGACGGAGAAATACCTGAAGCACTACCGTCATACGAGGGCTGAATCTGTGATTGCAGAGGGTCGTCATCTGACATTATCGCAAGACTTAGTCGAGGCGTGATCTTTTGGCATGTGTAAGCGTTACCAGTAAACTGGGTACATAAATCATGTTTTTTATTGGCCAGAATAGGGAGCGTGCCATTTTTTTTTTAATTTATGTAAGCGGTGATAATTCGGTATGAATGTTTAAATTTGTTTATATCATGGAAAGATATAAGACCGAACGAAAAGTAGATCAGCGAGCTTCACAATATAACAAACACAAACGAAACGTAAGCGTTACGGTTATAGAGCCTTCATCAGCACATAAGACCACACGAATACACAAAACCACTTAACTAACGCAACCCGAGGCAGGCACGTTGATGTCTTGCCAAGGAAATGACCCTAAAAAAATATTTAAAAACACAGAACTTTTTAGGGTGGCGTCCAGGACATCTAAACTACCTGGCATACCCTAGGTCCGCTACTGCATGATCTTGATTGTGCTTAAACTTTAACTTTAAACTGCACAACTTTAAACTGCACAACCTACCTTTCCTCTCCGTCAATCTTTTCCATTTCATCGAGCAGATTTTGCCAACTCTGGATTTGTTCTTTGGTTTCCGGGAGAAGGTAACTCGTATACAAGGGAGTTAAGTACCCGTAGTTATCCTGACAAAGGCGAGACAAAAACCATTACCGTTGTTGTTTCTCTTATTTCCACCACTGCTACGATTATTACTTATAATAATCATGTTTTATTATTACTAATAATATTACAACTATTTTCCTTTACTTATTTTGCTTCGTTGCACATCACTTCTCTCTGTTCCTATATTTTATAGTTTTTTACGCGACAAACTCTTCTGCCTGTGGTGATGGTGATATGGCCAGAATACACTGTCCTTTGTTGCTATTGCGGTTTTTGTAGAGTAATTTTGCTTGTGTATGTACGTTGTCCTTTTCCATCTCTTTACCCCCCCCCCTCCCCCCCCCCGCCCCACAATCATTAAAAAAATAGACTACTTAGTCACAGCTGAGTGGAATAATTAGAAAGAAATTACCCATTTTATAAATGTTAGTCTTTCGTCGGATATCTCCCAGTAAAAACGGTAACAATTATGGCGGCCTCAGTCACATGTAGAAGCGAACTTACGGCGACCTCAATTGCGCACTTCCGGCGACTGCTGCTACGTGTGGCGTAGAATGGGGCTAAACTAGATGGCTGGGACTCACGAGCAAAGCTGCAGGAGATGCGGAAGCTGCTGCTCGTGAGTCCCAGCTATCTAGTTTAGCCCTGAGATACTCTCGGTGGTGGAAGTAGTCGCCGGAAGTACGTAATTGAAGTCGCCGGAATTTACATGTAAATGAGGCCCTGTTAGGGTGTTTTTGTGGCCGCCAAAATATGTGGCCGTTATTCGGAGGATAGCCCTTTCGTCTTTAACCTAGGGCGGCGTATAGGGCAGAGGTCATAGCTCTCCATGTCTGGCGGTTCTTTGCCACCAGTTTAAGGTCTTGGATGTTTGTTAGCCCCAGGGTTGAGCCTTCCCTGATGATGGTTCTACGTAGAGTCTCTCTTGATCTTCCCCATTTTCTTTTGCCTTCCGGTGTCCACAAGAGGACTTGATGAGGGAGTCTGGTCTTATCCAGAGTACATGGCCGATGTAGTACCAACGGCACTTTTTTTTTATAAAATTAGATACATTTTCTTGCTTGGTCTCTTGTCTTATTTGCTTTTTGGATCTGAAATCTGTTCAGTGGAGATTTAATATTTTTCTAAACCGTTGCTTTCCAACTCTCACATCCATAAGTTAGCACTGGAATCACGCAAGAGTTGAAGATCTGCAGTTTTGTTGTTTTTGCTGATTGTCTTTGACTTCCACATGTTTGACAGTTTGTTGAAGGCACTAGATGCCAGTGCGATTCTATATGATATTTCTGGCTCTGAATGTCATTTTATTGTCTAGTTATGTAAAGATTGAATAGCACCTTTCCGTCTTTCCGGACGATAGTGTTGAATTAAGCTGTGAGGAAGCATAGGACTCACAGCCCATGGCGATGGCGAGTGTGACTAGCAATACCCGCCCGTGTCAAGAAAAGTCTTCCACGATGATATTAGGACCATTGCTGTTAACATGTGTGTTTAATTATGTAAAGATACCGACCTCCTTTACTTCTCAGGACTTCACCTGGTATCCATTCAAGGCTGGGTGTGTTAACTATAAAGTATGTCTAGGCTTGGCCGTGGTATAGCGACTGGACGTTCGCCTGTGGATCAGGCGATCGCGGTTCGGTTGCTGACCTGGGCCGGACTTATTTCAGAAATGAACTTGGCTTCCTTGAACGGATACCAGGTAAAGTCCTGGAAAGTAAATGTGGCCGGTAAAAAGTTGACATATCACACATCTACGGCCGACTATCTTATAATTCAACCAGCATCCACTGAAAAGACTGAAGCTTGTGGTTATAATTGTGACCAGGTTTACGTGCACCTTGTAGAGTGGCTTAACACTCCCTGTCACCAAGCAGCCCTGAACAGGACTCTTGTAGTTTTGATGCGATTAGAGGAGACAGACCTAAATATTGTACCGACCGACGACGAAGTCGTCTAATGGCCAGCCAATGGGCGACCCTGTCGCTGATGTTGTACAAGTATATATACACAATAACTCTAAGGGCGTAAAAAGGTGTCCTTTTCTTTACTTTAAAACTGTACTATATATGCATGTAGAAATATACGTAAGAGGAATAGTAAGTGTCTTCCCAACAGAGACTCAAGAAAGAAAAATTAAAAACAGAAAAATTGTTTTCCTTTGTGACTGCATGTCAGTCCTCCAGGCGACTCATAGGGATCCACGAGACAACATGGAAAGCGAACTGACCCGTCAGCTAAACAGACTCACAGAAAACAATCAAATCGTTCTCCAGTGGATCCCGGCTCACTGCGGCATACCAGGAAATTAGTTAGCAGACAGGCTTACAAAAAACTGAACAAAGGAGAAACAACACGCCCATTCATTGTCATTACCAGAAATCAGAACACTCAAAGGAAAATACAAGGAATTGTGGAGAGAACAAACTAACAGTAAACATCCACAAGACCTCATCAGCAGACTCTACAGAAAGCAACGTACAACAATGTTCCGTCTATGAACAGGACACTGCAGGCTCAACTACCACATGCATAAAATAAAGATTGTACAGTTCCCACAGTGTGCCTGTCAAACAGGACCACAAACACCTGAGCACATTCTGCAGACCTGCCCACTCTACCTACAACTTCGAAAAGACACCTGGCCTCAAGAGTAGAGTGTGCAGAGCAAGCTATGGGGAACCATGCAGGACCTGCAGCTGACATGCAAGTTCATAGAGGCAACCCACCTGATGGTCTGATCTCAGCATACGAAACCGATCGCAAAGAAGAAAGAAGAAGAAGGAGATTCAAGATAGGCCGTTTAGGCACGACCGGCTGCACCTGACGGGCCATACTGCTGACACCGGGTAGGGCTCTCTTCTCTTCTGCCTTTCTATCCCCCAATGGAGCATAGGCCCCGGGTAGGGCTAGCGATGCTTTAACGCAGTGGCTCCATGTGGCTCCAATGACTAAAATACAAATAAAGGGAGATAACTGCAGCATAATTCAGTTTGACATAAATTTCACTTGTTCTTTCCCTAGTCTTGAAGCCTAAATAGGGTTCGTAATTCCTAAGAAGCCGGATGTTTCGGCTAAAAGGCTCAAATATCGCAACGGACACAACTAAATTACGCCCTCGAATGAAGGGGGGAGGGGGGAGAGATAAAGTCCTTCCATTTTATGAAAGCAAGTATGTATAGATAGCAGTGTAGATGTTTGTTTATGTTTATTAAATGGATCAACTACACTGAGTTTTAATTGAAAACTTCCCGTCCTTTTTAAGATCAAATTTTTCGTTATTTGAAGCCCTATGGCTCTTGCCAGGGGCCGCAATATAGCCTGGCCATAAATATGACCTAAAGGCTGAACACGGTTTCTGGGACCTCTCCACGGTGACCCTCATCCACATGGTGACACTTTGTGCATCGGGTGTTTATCGCTTGTGTGATGTCCTGGTGGGGTAGAAAGTCTGTCAGTCAGTCAACGGATTAACATCATGGCACAAGGGTAGTAACCCATAAGTGCTCTGTTCTACTTCTAACTCAAGTCTGAGTCTGAAAGACTAAGCGCAGTGCACGAACTCCGTGGCACCGGTGAGGATCCTGAAATACTTTGGGTGGATTTTTAACTCCTAATATTGCCCAGGCAGCGCTGTTAGATTACTCCTTTCGATTTCCAGCTACCAATGGATTTTTTTACGTGCTAAACAATACACACGGGCGTCGAATGTTACTACCCAGATGCCAGGGGAAATTACTAAAAGTCCAGGGAAAAATATCCCAGCCTTCACCGGAGTTTGAACCTGGGACCTCCAGCACACGAGGCGGATGCCATGCCCCGAGACCACTCAATTCCCAAGTGTAAATAAAGATGCAGGAAATGCAACAGTAAGTAGCGAGTGATGTTCAGTTCGTATGAGTAAGCGGTTTAGATCAAATAAAACCGTTAGCAGGTAACCATTTCACTAAAGAGGGTATCAGTTAATATTTTCCTTCTCGTAGCTTTGCTTTTGAGAATATGCATTCGCAGCTAGCTTTGTACTACTAGCAACTGGTAGCTCTCACATGTTACAGTTTAGTAACCATTTTTTGTTTCTGCGACTTTAATACTGTTAACATACTGTACGTTTTCGTTGAGACTTTTAGTGCTTGTTTGATAAATTTATGTTTCTTTATTCTCCTGAAGATGTAGCCAATATATTGCAATTTTCTTTGTCTTATAACTCTTGCCCTGGTTTTGACAGTGATATCGAGAAGCTGACGGTCCAGGAAAGAAATAGCAAACTACTGGACGGAAACTTGCCTGGAAAACCCACAACAGCCAAAAAAATTCTGGCGTTGGTTCTGCAACGTCCTGTTAAGGATACAAAATTAACTTTAACTCTCAACTATATATTAAACATTGAACATTAAAACCAAAATTAAACTACACACTATCTAAACTTACAGGAAGGACATCGTTTCCAGACAAAGGGTTGTCCAGCGAGAGATTGGTCGTCTCGTAAACATGGTTGATGGCGTCCATTCTTAACCCATCAATGCCGTAGTCCAGCCAGTAGCGCATTGCAAGCTGTAGAAGGATTTTTAGGGAGAAAAAGAGTGGTTAATGGTGAGTACACAGCTTCTTCAGCTTTTTTCTTTTCCTTCTTCTCCATTTCTTTCTTGATACAGGCATGAAAACAGACATGCTTCGTGCAGAGTGGCAAGCATCATTGCAGATGTTCCGGGTAGTTAGCGTCCTTTGGATATTCTCTCTAGGATATGCCGGTGTGCTGGGAAATGAGCAGGCAGATAGACTGGCTGGCTCTGCACCACTGGGGTGTGAATTGATGCATGACAAAGCAGATGTGGTCAATGCTCTTTTTTAAACGAGCAACGGAGTCAGTAGAGATAGAACTTCTGAGAGCCTGGTATGAATGAGGTACCTGGGTGTAACCAGAGGGTCTGGCTGGCTCACTACACTCAGAGGAAAGGCAAGACGGACATAAAACCAGATTGTGACCGGTACCATCAGTATTAGAACTATGCACTGCCTGCTGAAGATGAGGACGAAGCATGCATGGGAATGCCCTGGGTGCTGTGATGTCAAAGCTTGACTCAACTCAACCCAACTCAGCGTAGTGTTGTTATTGTTTCAAAATACTTAGAGCACTTTGAAACTGAGAGGTTGATAATGGTTATTATTATTATATAATCGAAAAAATGATGTGTGTATGAAATAAGGTAAGCACTGAGTGTGCCAAATTCTTAACCCATTGAAAAAAAATTAATTTGTTTGTTAGTTCTATAGATGAGAGATGAAGGAGAAACAGTTTTTATTAAATACTAACTTCCTGGACTGGATGTTTTAAACTTCATAAATTCACATTTAACATTTCATGAATTCACAGGTTTTTTTCCCCCACTTAACCCACACACACACAAAAAAAAAAAATATTCCGGCAAAAGTTTCAACATGTATTGAAGTGCATTCTTGTGTCCGTTACGTAAAAGTTGAATAATCAAACAGGATCCATTTAACAACAACATTACAAATCAAACATAGTCAAATTTCAGCGGTGGCAGAACCTGGCAGGTGGAGCGGGAGGGGAGGGTGGGGGGGGGGGGGGGTTCGGTAGGCCCCATGTCCCCCCTTCTCCCCTCCCTAATAAAAACGATAGACATATCTGTTTACTTGCAAGGAGCTAACCCCCCCCCCCACCCCTCCCACCCACCCCATTCACCCCAATCCCATTCACATATTGAAATTATTATTATTTTTTTAAATAGTATTTGTGAACCTTGTGTGGGTTCCGGGGCCCATTATGGGGGACAAGAACAGACCCACTGCCTTCCCAACAAGCATGTCGTAGGTGTTGAATAACTGTGGTGCGGGGGGTCCTTTGATGTCGGAGTGCATCTTCCTCAGCGGCAAGCAACAACAAACCCCACACAAATAAGCCAGTAAAACTCAGGACCTGGACAAAGCCAAAGTCCAAATGGACGAACAACCAGGACTTTCTGCCCGAGCTTACAGCCGGAGAGCAGAGAAGAAGAGCATTTGTGTAAACATTTTCTATTTTCGGAAATACATTTAAATTTTTTTGCTTTTCAGAACATCATAGTCATAATTTATTATTATTATTTTAAATTATTAGTATTATTGTTATTAAGCATCATGAGAGCTTATAAGACTTAAATGGTTTTGACATACTGAAAGATTGTCAGATGACAGAGAAGTAAAAACTGTATACGAAAGGGAGATGAATGGTCGTAGACCACGAGGCAGACCAAGAAGACGATGGAGAGATAATGTCCTGACAGACCTGCAAACACTTGGTATCACCAACTGGAAAGAAAAGGCCAACCAGAGAGATGAATGGAGGCGGGTGATTTCTGCAGCAATGAACCTCAAGGACTTGGAATGCTGAAGAAGAAGGCCAACCAGAGAGATGAATGGAGGCGGGTGATTTCTGCAGCAATGAACCTCAAGGACTTGGAATGCTGAAGAAGAAGGCCAATCAGAGAGATGAATGGAGGCATGTGATATCTGCAGCAATGAACATCAAGGGCTCGGAATGCTGGGGGAAAAAAAGACAACCAGGGAGATGAATGGAGGCGGGTGATATCTGCAGCATTGAACCTCATGTGCTCGGAACGCTGAAGAAGAAGAATTATTATTATTAACCCTTTAAACGGGTCGTATGTCTCTTGATTGGCCACCACCAGAAGATTTAAGGGAGCAACATCCTCAATGTATCCGGCGTTTTAACACACTCGCCACTGATACGCTACTATATGGTGACACACATAAACACATTTCCCCATCAAAACTTCTGAAGTGTTTCTGAATACACATTTGCATTGTGTTTTCGCAATATAGTTGCTGTTTTGAACTCACTCATGAAAACTGAATGCTGAAACTCTACCTGCTCTTAAGTAATGAAACTGTATCCGGCTGCTCGTACATGTTGTCCCTTTTTATCCTCTTATGTAACAATATGGTAAATGTCTGTCTAAATATGTTGATACCTGCTTTAACTCTTTATGTTTACTTTTCTGGAGCTAAAAACGGGACATTCCATTATTTTGAACTCAAAACGAAACAAACCAACTGTGTAAAACGAGGTAAGTGACGTCATCAAAAAATGTGCTTCACAGTCAAACATAAAACTATATGCAGCGAATGGCTGTCGTCTGCTGAAGGAGTTCTTTGATTTATCGCACGATTTCCGGATAAATAATCGCTTAATCGCATTGTGGTTATAATGTTTATTTTTTAGGTACATCCAGCTACGCCAAACTATCATTAGACTTTAACAGTAACTGTTGTTCGTCCATCACGAGTGATGAAGACCACATTTCATCGAAAGTAGTAATCATCAATGATACGAAGGTGGCTGGTTAAACTTAGTCCAATATGAGCCTGGAAAGTTCTTGAGCATTGCGGACAACAGATGGAAGCCGCAGTAAGTGTGGGATTAGCAATTTTGTTTTTTTCTAGTTGGCCTCCGTTTCTCTGCCTGTGCAACCTCTGCTGCCTGGCAGGCTGATGTACCATGTCTGAGGGACGTACGCCGTCCAGAACCGTCTTGTACAGCAGCCTCCCACCTCGCTGTGTTGATGCCAGAAGAATTGAGAGCAGTCTTGAGTGTGTCCTTATAGCGCCCTTTCTGTCCTCCAGTAACTATTTTCTCTAATTCAATGATTTGTTAGCACATTTTTTTTTTTTGACGTTATGTACTTGGGTTTTTCCAATTTGTTCTGCATACAACAAATTTAGTCAGACTTTACGAACACCTTCTACCTCAGTTCACGAGACAAAATTCAGAATTTCTTTCTTTCTTGGTTCAACGTATTTTAAGACTAACACTAAACACGTCGCGAGTTACTGCCATAACCTTCGTCTGTGTTCCAGGTCATGCGGGTGTTCGAGAAAATTAGAGTACAGATTAACTTGCAGACACTGCAGTTGCTGTGACGCGTCCAGTACTGGACAGACGCGATGTTATCAATGCCATGCGCAGCACTTACCACGACGACGAACACGGCAAAGGGCAGACTCCGTATCTTTATCCATACTGGTGGACATGGGGATGAAACCTGGAGCTGCAAGTAACGAACATTTCACTAACAGAGAACAAGACGTTTGGTTAATCAACACAAAACCAGCGTAATTCGTGGCTTTACACTTGAGGAGCGTTTGAAGAGGAGATCGGAGCACCAGTAGATCTGTCCGGAGTGCTTTGATGATAGTCTTCAATAATCAGCTATTTAGAGACTGTATATTAACACATTGTGACAAAATAACAATATAGCTTATTCAAACATACCAACATCTCTTCCTTGACATCCGGGTTTCGGTAATTCAGGTCAGGCTGGGCTGGATCGAACTGGTGCAGATAGAACTGCTCTCTTTCATCGCTCCATCTCCAGGCAGATCCACCAAAGACACTCAACTGCGGAGAAGATCAGTTGGTAAAAACACAACACATATGTTTGACACGACTAGTGTAGGTAGAACAAAAAATGCATTCATTCATGTATGACTCTTATAAGAACCATTAATTATAGTCTGCTCCAAAAGTCGTGAACCTTCTTTAAAAATCTGTAACCCGGTTACCGGTGTATGTTGTTAAAATTGGCATGCCTCATACTAAACCCACATAAAGCATTCTTCGTTATTCACCCTGAAAAGGGTGCATGGTACATTGTGTTGTGGTTTAAAGCTAGGCTGCAATATCTGCGTCTTTCAGCCCAACCCATGTCAGCAAATTTCTAATTAGGAACCTTTCGTGACATGCTTGTTGAGTTGGTGGGGAGGGAGGGGGGCAGTGGTTCTATTCTTTCTCGCCCCCTCTGAAAATGGGGCCTTCGAGACCAATCTTGACGCTGATGATGGTGGTGGTGGTGGCAGTTGTGGTGGTGGTGGTAATGAGGTAGTGATGGCGGAGCTGGCGATAATGATGATTTTGTGATGATAAAGACGACGACGACAACAATGACAATGGATGTAACATTTACCCAGTTGTTTGGCGGGACTCTAGTTCCATTTGCCAAAGTATTCCCGTCTGTCCACACGTAGTAATCTCTGTACTTGCCTTCCTTCTGCACGCTCCGCTGAAACCATACGTGTTGATCACTAGTATGGTTGGGCACAAAGTCCACTAGGATACGGAGTCCTGGGAGACACAGAAACTGAACTGGTTATAAAGTAGGTAGGTAGGTGTTTTGCTGGGGAAAAAACTCGTCACGTTCAATCAGGATAACCCAAAGGGGAAGATTTAGGTTATAATTGTGATTAGGTTATGTGCGCCATATAAAATTTGCTTAGCATTGCACGCCCCTCCCGTGTACCGACCTGCGATGAAGTCGTCTACCGTCGAGCCAGTGTGCAATCCGTTTGTTGATGTGGTTAGAAGGTGTTGTTTATATATATATAAAGATAGAGAGAGAGAGAGAGAGAGAGAGAGAGAGAGAGAGAGAGGCGTAGAGAGAGAGATGCGTAGAGAGAGAGAGAGAGAGAGAATGAATGAACGAATGAATGAATCAAAATGTTGCATGACTCTACAGCAGCCAAACAAGAGTCGACATGCTAACAGTACTAGTTGCCATCTGATTAAAAGTCCGCCTTTGTTTCCCCCCTCAGTGTCGAATATCTTCCATCACCTCTACACACTCCTCGTTTAAATTATTCTTTCACTGTATGGATTCTACGTTTTCTATTTGATCCCAGAGAGTCTTCACTACATCTGCTGTATCATTAAGTAAGTTACCGCCTGGAGGAGCGGCAGCAGCTAGTCTATCGTCCGCTCGCTACCTCACACACCTGAATTTTCCGCACACTAAGTCCAAGATGCGATCCGCACCTTAATCTTATAAAGTGGTGCAGACCATTCTAAACTTTAGAGAGAAACTGGTTAGAAAGTGTCGTGTCTTTTACACAGACACAGGTTATCTGGTGTCATATATGTTATATATAGAGAAGCATATTGCCGTTTATTTTTTGTTTTACACACACACACACTCAGATAGACAGACAGACAGACAGACAGACAGACAAACAGACAGACAGACAGACAGACAGACAGACAGACAGACAGACAGACAGACAGACAGACAGACAGACAGACAGACAGACAGACAGACAGACAGACAGACAGACAGACAGACAGACAGACAGACAGACAGACAGACAGACAGACAGACAGACAGACAGACAGACAGACAGACAGACAGACAGACAGACAGACAGACAGACAGATAGATAGATAGATAGATAGATAGATAGATAGATAGATAGATAGATAGATAGATAGATAGATAGATAGATAGATAGATAGATAGATAGATAGATAGATAGATAGATAGATAGATAGATAGATAGATAGATAGATAGATAGATAGATAGATAGATAGATAGATAGATAGATAGATAGATAGATAGATAGATAGATAGATAGATAGATAGATAGATAGATAGATAGATAGATAGATAGATAGATAGATAGATAGATATATTAGATAGATTAGATCGATCGATAGATAGATAGATAGATAGATAGATAGATAGATAGATAGATAGATAGATAGATAGATAGATAGATAGATAGATAGATAGATAGATAGATAGATAGATAGATAGATAGATAGATAGATAGATAGATAGATAGATAGATAGATAGATAGATAGATAGATAGATAGATAGATAGATAGATAGATAGATAGATAGATAGATAGATAGATAGATAGATAGATAGATAGATAGATAGATAGATAGATAGATAGATAGATAGATAGATAGATAGATAGATAGATAGATAGATAGATAGATAGATAGATAGATAGATAGATATATTAGATGGAGAGAGAGACTTGTTTGCCTGTGTCATTAATGTTATATCGATAGAGAAACCACAGTCGAATTATCGTTTATATTTTTATAAGCCTTCACGTGACCCCGTGTCGACACACTGATGATTAGAGTACCTTCCCCTTTGTCATTGTTGTGTAGTACATATCGAGGAAGGCCCCGGCCGAAACTTCTATTCGTCAAATTATGTTTTCCCACTTCCCATTTCGTCAAGTTTTCCTTTCGCAGTTCATTGGATTCATTTATGTTATAAAAGTTGACAACCTGTACACATATATATGTATATATATTAACATCACTTATGTCAGGGCTATTCCAATGGCTGTCCACGGGCCTGATTTGGCCCGCGGAGGCCCAGAAAATGGCCCGCCGATCATTGCTAGTTGTAGTGTATTAATAATCTTCCTAGGCTGGGGCTAGGACTTATGGCCCGAAAAGATCCCCAGTTTCCGAATTTGTGACCCTAAGTAAACTAACTTGAACAGCCCTGTTGATGTCGTGGACGTAAGAGAGCTAGATAGCAAGTGTTGTTTATGTTATATTAATAAAGAAACAGATTACAAGATGTCCTTTTTTTAAATAAGGAACCTTGTTAGTTTGTGTCATTTATGTGTCGTACGTAAAGGTTAGTTGCGTATCCTTTACAGGACGTTGCAGGACCAACCCGAGTCGCCCCTGGCTGGTGTGGTTTCTCTAGGCAAATTTCAAGACCAGTAGTTTGCCATTGCTTTCTGGACGTTCGGCCCCCTGATACCACTGTCGAAACCAACGCAAGGCGCATGGCCCGCAGCTGGGATCGAACCCGGCACCCCGGCATTACGAAACGTTCACATCGACTTAGCCACAGAGCTGACGACCGCGTGTCATACATATGAATATAAAAATTAAGAGGAGCTTTCATCGAACTGGGGAATTTGTGTCGGTCAAAAGGAATTAAAACTAATACTGAACTAAAAATCTTTTAATTCTTGTGTCCAATCCGTACTGTTGTATGAAGTGGAAACATGAAGAACAACTAAGGCAATTACTAATAAACTACAAACATTCATTAACTGGTACTTGCGCAGAATAGTGTGAATTAAATGGTATGATAGAATCACTAATGTAGAGCTTTTGGAGATAACTAAGCAGCTTCTAGTCTACCAAGAGGCGAAGAAAAGACGCTGGCGTTGGATAGGACACATGTTAAGAAAGCCTGAGAACAATAGAACTAGAATGTCTTTTGCACTAGAACTCACAGGGGCATAGAAAAAAAGGAAGACCAAAAACAAAATCAGACGGGAGCGAGAGAGTGAAGTTAAAAAGATAGGAAAGACATGGGGAGAGCTGCACGCGATAGCTAAGGATAGACAACTTGGCGTGAGTTGGCTGACGGCCTATGCTCAACTGGGAGCTAGAAAGGCAGAAAGATATAGAGGCAACTGATTAGAAGATGCAGTTTCATGTATACTGTCTACGTCGCCTAGCAGGATGTTGATGAAGATGGTAATGATGACGATGGTGAAGATAATTATGAAGATGATGATGACGACGATGATGATGATGATGATGATAATGATATGCTGATACCAGCTTACTCGATAAATAACGTACTAACACAGTCTGTGTATATTTACCAAGCTTTTTAGCTTCTTCGACAAGCTGTCTGAAATCCGCGATGTTCCCAAAGATTGGGTCCACGTCTTTCAGATCCGAGATATCGTAGCCAAAGTCAACCTGAGGCGAGCTGTAGAAGGGACTTAACCAGATGGTTTCTACCCCGATGTACTTGAAGTGTTGCAGCTCGGAGATTATCCCTGTAGATGTTGATGGGATGATAATGACAAAACAGATGTTGAAAGGATCCTTGTGACTAGGTTATGTTTTCCGCAAAAACTGAGGTAATGAGGATTGGCAGGAAATATGATATCATGAACGTTCATGTTAACGGTACTGCAATCCAACAAGTACGCGAATTCAAATATCTAGGAAGCATATTTACGGAGGATGGCAGACTCGATAGAGAGATAGAAGCCAGAGTAGAGGAGGCACATGCTGTCACTTATAAGTTAGCTCCACTGCTTGGACACCCAAATGTCTCCCTTCCAGCCAAACAGCAAATGATTAATAGCATCTTTATCTCTGCTTTATGTTATCAGTGCCAAACATGGACAATGAACAGAAAATACTCTCTGACTTTTACGATATGTTTATTATGGAGTAAGGGTCTCATTGAGTTTTCCCCAACAATGGAACCCTGAAGCCCACTTGGAGGGGGATGTACACAGCATACACTGCAGGTCAAAGCCATCATCATCATCAAGCAGAGTCTTTACAGATTGTTGCTGTCGTCACGGCCTGCCTCTAACCGATTTCCCAGCCCTATGTGCTCTCAAAGCCAATACATCTTCACAATCTTGTATCCATGTTCTCACAGGTCTCTCTCTGCCTCGTTTCCCGGAAACTGTGCCCTCCTTCACCCGTCTCTGCAGGCCACCGTGATGTTTCACATGTCGACAATAACACAGCTGTGGAGACATTATGCGGTTTATGAGCCAATTCTCTTCGATGCTGAGATCACATATGATTTACATGTTTTTCATCTTCTTTGGTGCATGGTATTCTTTTTCTTCCTCTTCTTTCTTCTTCTTCTTCTTCTTCTTCTTCTTCTTTTTCTTCTTCTTCTTCTTTTTACTTCTTCTTCTTCTTGTTCTTCTTCTTGTTCTTCTTCTTGTTCTTCTTCTTCTTCTTCTTCTTCTTCTTCTTCTTCTTCTTCTTCTTCTTCTTCTTCTTCTTCTTCTTCTTCTTCTTCTTCTTCTTCTTCTTCTTCTTCTTCTTCTTTTTCTTCTTCTTCTTGTTTTTCTTCTTCTTCTTCTTCTTTTTCTTCTTCTTCTTCTTCTTCTTCTTCTTCTTCTTCTTCTTCTTCTTCTTCTTCTTCTTCTTCTTCTTCTTCTTCTTCTTCTTCTTCATCTTCTTCTTCTTCTTCTTCTTCTTCTTCTTCTTCTTCTGCTTCTTCTTCTTCTTCTTCTTTTTTCGTTTTCTTCTTCTTGTTCTTCTTGTTCTTCTTGTTCTTCTTGTTCTTCTTGTTCTTCTTCTTCTTCTTCTTCTTCTTCTTCTTCTTCTTCTTCTTCTTCTTCTTCTTCTTCTTCTTCTTCTTCTTCTTCTTCTTCTTCTTCTTCTTCTTCTTCTTCTTCTTCTTCTTCTTCTTCTTCTTCTTCTTCTTCTTCTTCTTCTTCTTCTTCTTCTTCTTCTTCTTCTTCTTTTTACTTCTTCTTCTTCTTGTTCTTGTTCTTGTTCTTGTTCTTCTTCTTCTTTTTCTTCTTCTTCTTCTTCTTCTTCTTCTTCTTCTTCTTCTTCTTCTTCTTCTTCTTCTTCTTCTTCTTCTTCTTCTTCTTCTTCTTCTTCTTCTTCTTCTTCTTCTTCTTCTTCTTCTTCTTCTTTTTTTACTTCTTCTTCTTCTTCTTCTTCTTCTTCTTCTTCTTCTTCTTCTTCTTCTTCTTCTTCTTCTTCTTCTTCTTCTTCTTCTTCTTCTTTTTCTTCTTCTTCTTCTTCTTCTTCTTCTTCTTCTTCTTCTTCTTCTTCTTCTTCTTCTTCTCCTCCTCCTCCTCTTCCTCCTCATCCTCCTCCTTCTTGCTTTCGATTTCGTATGCTCAGAGGGTTGCCTCTATGAACTCGCATGATGGCAGCAGGTCCTTCATGGTTCCCCATAGCTTACTCTGCACACTTTGCTCTTGAGGCCAATTGTCTTTTCGAAGTTGTATGTAGAGTGGGCAGGTCTGCAGAATGTGCTCAGGTGTTTGTGGTCCTGTCTGACAGGCACACTGTGTGAACTGTACGGGTCTATATTTTATGCATCTGATAGTTTAGCCTGCAGTATTCTGTTCGTAGTATTCTAAAAGTTGTTCGTAAAATATCAGTTGAAAATCTTTTGTTGTTATCTTGAATGACCTAGAAAAAGTGAAAGCAAGTACTTTCAAATACTGACCTTGAATATCGCCAACGCCATCTCCATCTGTGTCCTTAAACGAACGAGGGTAGACCTGGTAAATGATGGTCGTCTTCCACCAAGGAAGGCTCCCTGGCTGTGAATCAGCATCAGCTAGTGCCCAACTGTGTGACGCAGCAAACAGGCAAACACAAGACGCCAGTAACGAAACAATTACATTAATTATCGCCATTTCACAAAACTTTTTCGACGTAAAAAAAAATATCTTTCTGTATAAACTAAACACTTTGATTCCTTAAATATATTGACGTTAAAAATAAAGATAAACAAATATGAAAAGTATAAAGTGCAACAGATGTTTTTAGATCCTCGTAAGATAAGATTATTCGTTACAAGTTTAGCAACACTCTTCATTCTACGAGTTCGTTGATAAGGGGTTTTTATCTTTTGAAAAAAGCCACAAAAGCAATTGCTACGATTTAGGAATTTGTGTAAATATAGTCCTTGTTTTAAACTGTATATTTTCCTGTTTGTTGTTTTCCTTTATTCTGCATACACCCATAAAAATATGGGTCTACATGGTCTCGAGGCATGGTGTCCGCCTTGAGTGTTAGAGGTTCCGGGTACAATCCCCGTTTAGGGCTGGGATTGTTTTTCACCTTGATTTGAGCTTCTATTAATTCCCTCTGGTCTTTGGGTAGTGACATCGGAGGCCCGAGTGTATTGTCGCGCACGTAAAAATCCCTTGGCAGTTGGAAATCGAAAAGAGTAATTTAACGGCACTGCCCGGGCAAAATTTTGAGTTTACAAAATTTACCCAGAGTATTTCAAGATCCTCGCCGGTGCTACAGAGCCTGTGCACTGTGCTGAGCTTCTTCGGACTCAGACTTGAGTTAAAAGAACAACAGAACATTTATGCGCTACTACCCATGATGATGACCCGTTGTTCAAACCCCAAACCTCAAACACCCATGAAAGTGAAGGCGTGCTGTTTGTCGTCCCCTCGAGGATATGAAATTTTCGTTATTTTGAAGCCCCACCCTCACTGTTGGCCGGGGGCCCTAAAATAACCTGACGGTTGAACGGGGTTTCCGGGAACTCTCCGCGGGTAATTCTCATCCTAATGGTGGCACTTTGTGTCACCGGGTGTTTGTCTCTTTGTGTGATATTTTCATGGAGTTAAAAAACACCAGTCAGTTGTGATGGTCGTAGGCGCATCAGAAGGTTGTGGCATGTCGGTTTTTTTTTAACGATCTTGGCTCCCAGGTGGACGCAGCCTTAAATGCGAACCAGGTGAAAGTCATGGGAAATAAAGGTGGCAGGCGTAATGCTGACTATATCCCCCTCCAGCAAGTTATTGGTCTTTAAAATATAGGTTTAGCCCTATATGCCCAATGCGCCTGAGGCTTGGAAAAGTGTCCTGTGTTTTATTTTGTTATCTTCAGAAGGATTTGAACACAGGAGCTTAGAGGCAAGCAGGCGAGACCTTGTTAAAGTTAACATGAAGGTCGACTTCATTGCACCGGGTTTTATCCTATATGGTTAAGTCTCTCTCTCTCTCTCTCTCTCTCTCTCTCTCTCTCTCTCTCTCTCTCTCTGCAGAACGGCTAGCCGCCTGCCAAGAGCATCGCACACAGCACGAGCTCCATAGCCCCGACGACGATCCCCAGTGATGTCTGTAAAAATTGCACTCGTGAACTGAACAACGCAGCCGTGAAATGAACCCTCGACATTCAGAGCGCAAGGCAAACGGCCTGACCACTTCGCCACGGAGGCCGCATTGACCTTGTATGCATGCATGGTATCAATGAACTCAACCAACGAGTCATACTCAAGATACTTCACGATCCAAGACAATTTTGAGAACAAATGTCTTAGAAGAATACTATATCTCCACTGGACAAATTTATGATCCAATACACAAATAAGACAAGAGACCAAGCAAGATAATGTATCCAGTTTGGCAAAAAAGCGCCGCTGGAACTACATCGGCCATGCACTCAGAATGGATAAGACCAGACTTCCCTATCAAGCCCTCTTGTGGACACCGGAAGGGAAAAGAAAACGGAGAAGACCAAGAGAGACTCTGCGTAGAACCATCATCAGGGAAGGCTCAACCCTGGGACTAATGAACATCTGAGACCTAAAACAGGTGGCAACGAACAACCAGACATGGACACGTCTGCCTTTTTGCACCGCCCTAGGCTAAAGAACGAGCGAACGAACCTTATTTTCAGAGGGTCGCAAATTAGGCACGCAGGCCCGTCTTACATTCGGCCCTTCCAAACACTCATCTTTCACAGAGCAGTTGTATTTTATCTATAAAGCATGCTATGTTCATGTAATAATAAGCATATTATGAATATAACGATAAAACAAAAGCATAGGTGGTAAAATGCATGCGCACGCTCGCGAACGTGCACACACACCTACAAGAAAAGACTAGCCAACTGACGTGATAATAATGATGATGATGGGAAAATGTAGAAACGTATGATCGCCAACTCAAGTCGGCATGGCACTTGCTACTTACAATGATGATATCTTATTAGCATGCGGATATCCGTGATATGATATCCCCAATCAGGTGATGCACTTTTGGTTGCACTTATTTAAGCCTCGGTTCGCAAATTAGGGGCATATCAATAGCATTGCCGTTTTGATGTGCAGTCTGCAGTGAAACAGTTGTCAACACGATGGAATCGAGACAAGTCATGCTAGTGGCAATTTCATTTTTGTTGTTGCTGCAGTGGAGCAGTGGTAATATATTTTATCTTCTCCTTCTTTTGTCCTACTGTTTGTGCCGTAAGGGGTCTCAGGAAAATATTTAGATATTGTTTCCTGTCTTTTTGTTGCTTGCTTGCGCTCCCCGCGGGTGTCCAGGGAGCCATTTTGAGACCCTTCCCCACTCCCCGCCCCACAAAAAACACCTCTCCCCAACAAGCATGCCGTATGAGGCGAGTTCTTCTTCTTCTTCTTCTTCTTCTTCTTCTTCTTCTTCTTTTTCTTCTTCTGCTTCTCCGTTTCCTTCTTCTTCTTCTTCTTCTTCTTCTTCTTCTTCTTCTTCTTCTTCTTCTTCTTCTTCTTCTTCTTCTTCTTCTTCTTCTTCTTCTTCTTCTTCTTCTTCTTTTTCTTCTTCTTCTTCTTCTTCTTCTTCTGCTTCTCCGTTTCCTTCTTCTTCTTCTTCTTCTTCTTCTTCTTCTTCTTCTTCTTCTTCTTCTTCTTCTTCTTCTTCTTCTTCTTCTTCTTCTTCTTCTTCTTCTTCTTCTTCTTCTTCTTCTTCTTCTTCTTCTTCTCTTCTTCTTCTTCTTTCTTCTTCTTCTTCTTCTTCTTCTTCTTTCTCTCTTCTTCTTCTTCTTCTTCTTCTTCTTCTTCTTCTTCTTCTTCTTCTTCTGCTTCTCCGTTTCCTTCTTCTTCTTCTTCTTCTTCTTCTCTTCTTCTTCTTCTTCTTCTTCTTCTTCTTTCTTCTTCTTCTTCTTCTTCTTCTTCTTCTTCTTCTTCTTTCCTCTTCTTCTTCTTCTTCTTCTTTCTTCTTCTTCTTCTTCTTCTTCTTTCCTCTTCTTCTTCTTCTTCTTCTTCTTCTTCTTCTTTCCTCTTCTTCTTCTTCTTCTTCTTCTTCTTCTTCTTCTTCTTCTTCTTCTTCTTCTTCTTCTTCTTCTTCTTCTTCTTCTTCTTCTTCTTCTTCTTCTTCTTCTTCTTCTTCTTCTTCTTCTTCTTCTTCTTCTTCTTCTTCTTCTTCTTCTTCTTTTCTTCTTCTTCTTCTTCTTCTTCTTCTTCTTCTTCTTCTTCTTCTTCTTCTTCTTCTTCTTCTTCTTCTTCTTCTTCTTCTTCTTCTTCTTCTTCTTCTTCTTCTTCTTCTTCTTCTTCTTCTTCTTCTTCTTCTTCTTCTTCTTCTTCTTCTTCTTCTTCTTCTTCTTCTTCTTCTTCTTCTTCTTCTTCTTCTTCTTTTCTTCTTCTTCTTCTTCTTCTTCTTCTTCTTCTTCTTCTTCTTCTTCTTCTTCTTCTTCTTCTTCTTCTTCTTCGTTTTCTCCTCCTTCTTCTTTTTCTTTTTCTTTTGTCGTTCGCTTGAAATAAATTAATTAGGGGAGTTTCCTTCGAACTCGGAAAGCATCTGCCTGAGAAGCGAGGAACCAAAAGTCTGCATACAAATAATTCAGATCTGTAAATCGGAAGTGCACACAAGACTCGCTTCCTAGAACAAGAGCAAAGTCAAGAAATGGACGAACACCCAGACATTTGTGCCAAAGTAACAACCGGGGAATGTTAGGTTTATGTTTAGCCAACGGATCAACATCATGGCACATGAGTAGTAACCTAAAAGTGCTCCGTTATAATTCTAACTCAAGCCTGAGTCTGATAAATATTAGTGCAGTGCACTAACTCTGTAGCACCAGCGAGGATCCTGAAACCCATGAATTTTAAGAAGAATCTAGTTGCGTAGCTTATATTAATGTTCTATTGCGTTTCTGCAGTGTCTTTATTTTACTCCCTGTATCCATATCTTTCTTGGTCAGCCTCTTGCTTTCTACCTGCTGGCTGATTTTGTTTCATTCCGACTAGACGAACAAACTATTTGATTCTTTGATTTTCTTTCAAATCTTTTAATGGTACTCTGCCTACTTTTGTTCTTTTTTCTTTATAGGTGCTCTTTTCCCCCAGCAGTATGTCTTACACATGCATTCACTTTCCTTAGTCGCTGCTCTTCCACCTTGGGGTGTAGAGGTTTGCCAGAGAGATCGCCAGACGTCTCTATCAGCAGTTTTCTTTTTGGCTTTGTTCCATTCCAGTCCTCTGTCAGTCAGGGACTGTTTGTTTGTTTTAGTATCCAGAAGCCATGAGTTGTTAACCCTTAGGCTCGGTTTGTGGATATCGCAACCTTTCGGCCTTGATTCCATTGTAAATACCGTACATCTGGGAAAAATGTGGCTTTTCTGCCTACCCCCGGGAGTAAACCCGGACCACAAGGAGTTCGTCACTCGGTCACAGCACAATTCGGTTTTCTCCCATTCTGCATACATGTCCAAACCATCGTAACTGTGACTGATCCACTCAAGTTTTAAGGCCTGGGTTTCAAGATCTTGACGTATTGTCTGATTGTGAGTGTTGTTCCTTCTTGTACGTTTCTCAGATACCTCATTTTAGGGCACAGAATGTTACACAGTCGTCTAAATGTCGTGTTACCCTCTAAAACACGCCTTAGACCTTATTTTCAGGAAATGTCGCCACTTTTCACGTACAAATATATGCATATATATATATATATTGCATCATAAATACTATAATACTCATTGGGTTGGCGGTCAATGATCAACTTCTGACGCTAATACGACTGCACTACCTGGAAGTGAGGCTTGGTAAAGCACGTCTTTACCGTCTTCGAGGCTAAGACAGGAGACACTATAACCATCCTCTCATAAGAACAGTAAGTGGAGGCACCTTGGAGTGGCTGCTGCATCGGAGAACTGATCACGCATGGGAAAACCCAAAGTGCAGGGACGTCGATTGTGCTAACATGTATATTATCATTTATAGAAAGCATTGTCAATCAATCAATCATTCAATCAATCACTCAGTCATTCAACCAGTCAATCAATCAATCAATCAATCAATCACACAATCAATCAATCACACAATCAATTAATCAATCACTCAGTCAGTCAATCACTCAATCGGAATCTTTTTCAAGATGTTGCTTTCTTCCCGGCACACCTCAAAGTCACTCCAGCCACTTTTCCAACCCTATGTGCTTTCATACCCTATGCATCGTCAATGTCTTATACCCACTTTTGCGGAGATCAGACTTGGCCTCCTTTTCAGAAAGCTGTGCCGTCCATCAATGTTCTCTCTAGCCACCATAGCGCTGGACAAGTCCACAATACTAGAGCTTTCAAGACAGGATGCTGTTTACCAGTCAGTTTTCCTTGATTGTTCAGGCCATGCAGGGTGTCGGGGAGTCGCCGTGGCGGAGCGTCTAGACCTTGAGTGGGTACCGGGTGCAGTCCCGAGAAGTAAAGGCGACCTGCATGATATTGACCACATAACCTATCCGATTGG
>CAJHNH020002773.1:924991-929991 GCA_905116865.2 Candidula unifasciata
AGAACGAAGAACTTATGGGTTACTACCCTTGTGCCATGATGTTGATCCGTTGAAAAAACATAAACACAGAACAAGCTCACAAACAGCATCCTATCGGGAAAACTGGGGTATTTTGGTTATGTTAAACATCTTGATGGTCGGGAGCGATCGGTAATGGCCGGGAGAGATCGATGATCGCCGTGAGAGATCGGTG
The DNA here is from genome assembly GCA_905116865.2 of Candidula unifasciata. Taxonomy (NCBI): domain Eukaryota; kingdom Metazoa; phylum Mollusca; class Gastropoda; order Stylommatophora; family Geomitridae; genus Candidula; species Candidula unifasciata. The sequence goes on from CAJHNH020002773.1 coordinate 925,185, forward strand.
ATGGCCGGGAGAGATCAGTGATGGCCTGGAGAGATCTTTGATGGCAGGGGGAGATAGATGATGGCCGGGAGAGATCGATGATCGCCGTGAGAGATCGGTGATGGAGGGTATGGCTTCCGAAAAAAAAAAAAGATTGACGGTATGGTCTTCGGAAAAAGAGACAGGAGAAGACCTCTGCGAATGTGGATACAAGCCGTTGAAGATGCACTGGCTTTTAAAGCACTTAGGGCTGGAAAATTGGCTAGTAAGAGACTTTCAGACGTGCCGTGTGGGGAGCAACCTTATTTGAAGGACTTGTTGACTGACTGTGGCTTGGAGACTTAGTCGATGGATGGTTGAGAATTGTTTGTTTGTTGTTTGTTTGTTTTAGTATCCAGAAGCCATGAGTTGTTAACCCTTAGGCTCGGTATTATGGATATCGCAACCTTTCGGCCTTCATTCCATTGTAAATACCGTAAATCTAGGAGAAAATGTGGCTTTCCTGCCTATCCCCGGGATTGAACCCGGACCACAAGGAGTTCGTCACCCGGTCTCCGCGCAGTCCGGTTTAGCCAACTACGCTAGAGAGCCGGGCGATGGTTGAGATTTGGTTCTTTTGTGAATGTTGACGGTATTTACAAAACGAGAACAAAATGTTTCCTCTGATTAACGTTTGGTAATGAAGTTGTCACCTATTGTTCTTAGATAGTCGGCTCTGTGGCTAAGTCGATGCGAACGCTTCGTAATGCCTGGATGTCGGGTTCGATTCCAGCTGCGGGCCATTGGCCTGGTGTTGGTTTCGACAGTGGTATCAAGAAAGCCGACCGTCCAGAAAGAAATGACAAACTATTGGACGTAAATTTGGCTAGAGAAACAACACAACAGCCAGGGGCTGTAGGGGTTGGTTCTGCAACGTCCTGTAAAGGATACACAACTAACCGTTCTCAGATGATGTCGAACAAATTTGGAGAACCCCACAAAACGTCCAAAAACTATCTGTAGTAGGACACTGAAGACACCATTATCTAGTAGGCTTGATTATTATTATTATTTTTTTTTAAGGATTATTATTACTTTAATTATTATACTGCACTGTTGCTTTTATTTATTCTTCTTGTTCTTGTTCTTCTTGTTCTTCTTCTTTTCTTCTTCCTTTCTTTCTTCCTATTCTTATTCTTGTTGTTGTTCTTGTTCTTGTTTTTCTTCTTCGCATGTTGTTGTTGTTGTTGTTGTTGTTGTTGTTGTTGTTGTTGTTGTTCTTCTTCTTCTTCTTCTTCTTCTTCTTCTTCTTCTTCTTCTTCTTCTTCTTCTTCTTCTTCTTCTTCTTCTTCTTCTTCTTCTTCTTCCACTTCTTTTTCCAAAGCTAAATCAGATAATGACGACGAACATTGTTATGATGAAAATGATGATAACAGTTTTCCCTGTCTAAAGAAACAAAAACATTTGAATCCACAGCTGGTGACGCCAACAAAGACCTACACCTACTCTGCGCCAGTGCAGAAAGCCACAGACCCCAGTGTGGGGATCTGGGTCGTGGAGCTGGACCCCCAAAACGCCGACACCCCGGCAAACTTCAGCGTCACGTCACAGGGCACCACCCTGACACTCACTGGTGTTATTTTTGGAGATGTGTGGATGTGTTCCGGCCAGTCTAACATGCAGTTTGCTGCAAACCAGGTAGGAATCTAACTAGAATGTCTTTACACTGGAACCCACAGGGGCATAGAAACAAAGGCAGACACCCCCTGCCCCCAAAACACGCACACGTACACACACAAAAGAAGAAGAAGAAGGTTATCTAGAGAATACAGTTAAAAATTAAAGGGGGACATGGGTGGGCTGTATTAAGACGAGCTTCAGCTGACAGGTCATGGTGCTGACGTCACTAAACCGGGCTTTTCTCAATCTTTTTTCGTCGGGTAAAAAAGAAACACATACATCTCGGCACACTTACCCTTAAAGCAGTTTGAATACTTGAGAAAAGAAGAAAAAAGCAGTGCACTTTTAATGTCAAGCAGATTTGGAAAACAATTCTTGATTATTGCCGCGGCTTCCTGCACCCCTAGTTGCTGCGGCACCCAGTTTGAGAGTCGCTGCGTTAACTTATCGTTAGCCTGGTTTGGTGACGTCAGCAGCATGGCCGTCAGCTGGAGCTGGCCGTGGCTGGATCCACTAGCAAAGGATTTGGCGACGCCGGGCGTGACTGGTTATGGGCCCTTGCTCCATGGAAATTTTTCGTTATTTGAAGCCCTACTCTGGCTTTTGTCAGTGGCCGCAATAAAATCTGGCCATAAATATGGCCTAGGGGCTGAACGCGGTTTCTGGGATCTCTCCACGGTGATTCCCATCCACATGGTGGCACATTGTGTCATCGGGTGTTTATCGCTTGTGTGATGTCCAAGCGTGGTAGAAAGTCAGTCAGTCAGTCAGTCAGTCAGTCAGTGATATTAGTACAAGAACATCAGACACCAGAATCGGCTGGCTGAACGGTTAGCACGCTAGGCTCTCAAGCGGGAGACATAGGTTCGAATACTCGGTAAGGCTGGGGATTTTTGTTCTGTCGGGGGCAAAAAAAAATCCTCACCTGCACAGTGGTGGCGACAGCACTAGCCATGCCGCCGTAAATCCTCAAGCTTAAAAGACCTCCCTGTCTACACAGCAAAAGTAACATAATAAAGGCACAAACTGGTAGCTCACATTAGTTGAAAATGGGGTTATTATTAGGTCAGGTTAGTTGCGTTTCCTTTACAGGACGTTGCAGAACCAACTCCAGCAATCCCTGGCTGTTGTGTGGTTTCTCTAGGCAAATTTACATCCAGTAGTTTGCCATTGCTTCTGGACAGTCGGCCCCCTGATACCACTGTCGAAACCAACGCAAAGGGCATTGCCCGCAGCTAGGATCGAACCCGGCACCCCGGCATTACGAAGCGTTCGCATCGACTTAACCACAGTTATTATTATGATTTTCAAATTTTATTGTAATTTACATTTTTTTTTTTCTTAAGCATTTGTTTTAATTTGTTTTTTTTTAATTTTTAAAACTTTTTTTTTTTAATTTTTTTATTTTTTTTTTTTAAATGACATTTTTTGTTGTCTATACACAGATGATCGATGCACAAGAGGAGAAGACGGATGTGAACTATCCCAACATCCGGCTGTTCACTGTTGGAGACAAGGATTCAGCGACGCCTCTGGAGGATATAACTGAGATCTGGCAGCCATGGACAAGTCCCGACTCAAGTTGGTAGCTTGTTTACTTACTGAATCAGTCGTTCCTCTTCTACCTTGGGGTGTAGAGGTTAGCCAGAGAGATCACCAGACTTCTTTATCAGCAGTTTTCTTTCTGGCTTTGCTCTATTGTCTGCCAGTGTCCCTCTGACACCTGCCAACAAAAGTCTAACATGTGTCCGGTAAACCAAACGTAAGCTTGCCACAATGTCGTCCAGGTATGCAGACTGCTTTAATCATGCGCCCGCAATGACTTCTTATCTCACAGTACCTTTTGCAAAGTCACCAATTCGTATTGTTCCTGTCCTAATAACATCCGGTAATACGTGCGGCAGGAGAAACCAACCCTGAGCCTCATGAACTCAGGTGGGCCCACTTTCTGAAAATGTCTGGGAGCTCCTGGGCCGAAAAATTTGTCGACGAGAGATTACTTCTACTGATGATTCGTAGACCCCTGCTTACATGCTCCCCTGTGGAGTTTCTTCTTACAGTCGTTCTCAGTTAGGGACTGTCGGATATTGTCTTTTCAACGAACCCTGGGTAGTCTGGAGGTCTGGTTCCCTGGTTCTCCCATGCCTGATGTGGTGTTCGATTCTCTCCAGTTATGCGTACGGTTTAAAGTAACGTTAATATCCCTCAATATAATAGGTGACTTAACATTCACAAGTTTGTTGGATTGGTTGACTTTCCTGAAGGTTACTGGTGTGTCCCGCTCTGTTGGTTGCTTTCTGCGTTGTCTTGCATTTACGTTTTCATCCCGACAAAGAGAATGGCTGTGACATAAGTTGCTGCACTCTCTTGTGGGGCAGGGGCGGGGTGGGGGAAGGGGTTGGTGTGGGGATGTTAGGGCTAGTTTCTCCATGTTTTTTTTTTTTTTTTTTTAGTGTTAAAAGCGCTAGCGTGCTGAAATATACAAAACGCGAAATCAACAGCATTGCAGAACACCCCCGTGACCTTGTGCCAAAATGACAAAATGACCTGTATATGGGCGGGGCGTAGGAGACTAATGTTACGTGTACGAGCATACATGTCTAAACCATGGTAACTGTGATTGGTTCACTCGACTTTTTGTAAGTAGGTTGGTAGCATGATTGCATTATCATCATCATCTTAATCCTTCTCTTATGTCTGTAAACATCACCAGCGGCTCTGTCTGAGTTCAAGGGTTGGGTTCAAGGTTAGAAGACATCTATATAAAGGTCACCGGACATGCGCTGATACTGGGCGGAACAAACTCGGGATGGACCACAGGAGTAAGGAGACGAGAAACACAATGGGACACTGACCAAGAGGAGTGGACAGGTTGTGAGGTGAGGGACACAAAGTTGACAGTCTGGCGCACATACCACAATCTTAGCCAAACACTTAGCGCAAATATACCAAACCATAAATGTAACCGGAGACTGTCAGAAGCAGGTTGAACGTGGAGTTTTTTAAATTCTTTTTTCTAAAATGGATATGGGCATGCACTAATACATGTACTTTAATCGGTTCTCTGGCAATATCCTACCCCCAGGAGACGTCACAGGACAGTCTAACATTTTAGAGGATTGTAAGACTACGTTTCTCTACTTTCTGGTGCTTTTAACGACCCCAAAAT
>CAJHNH020002773.1:937491-959991 GCA_905116865.2 Candidula unifasciata
ACATAACTAACTATAGTTTCTAAATCCCAGGTGAATCAGACGCGGATGGCGGCATCAAGATGAACCACTACAACTGTACGTTCCCAGAGATGATCAGTGACTGGAGGCAGAGGTTCAACAAGGCCTCTAACAAACAGACCGATGCCTCCTTTCCCTTTGGTTTCGTTCAGGTATGTGTTTTTTGCTTTCTGTATTATTCTTCTTGAGTTGCGAGTTATGATTTGAGTTTTTTTCACGGCACTCCGGACACGTTCATGGGTGCTCAGACTTCCCCTTCAACATATATATCAGCGTCCCGCGGTTGATAGTCCTAGTCATATGTTAGTTGGCAAGACTTCTCGTGCTTCCGGTGTGCTTCTCGTGCTTGGCTGTGCCTATCTGTACTCCTAACTCTTGCACTTATAGCAAAGATATGGATATGTTGCTCCCCAAATCCCCCGATCGTCCTACCTCTCTAATGGCATTAACAATGTCGGCATGATCTATGGGCCAGCCTTCTGTAACTAAGGCACAGCCGGGTAATACGTCGCCTCTTTCATTGCCAACAACACCCGCATGCCCTGGCACAAAAGATGAAGGTTACTCCACTTAAAGTTGAGTTTTGCAATGACTCATCCGCTGTCTGCGTACAAAGCCCGTCTCGACCCTCCGGATCATGCTCATGGAATCACTCAGCACAGACGCGGGGGGTGGGGGGGGGTGGGGGGCGTTAGCGCAGTCGATAAGAAGCTCGCTTTCAAATCCAGCTGAAACTCGCTGCAACCCATGGTCGGTGTTCGAAACCGGGCGGCTCCCGGGGTTCACCCAGCCTCTAGGAAATGGGTACCAGAGTGATACTTTGGGGTAAATGGAGGAACGTCGCTGTAGCTACAGATTTACATGCGAACGGCGACACAGGCGGACAATTCTTATCAGCTGTCCGTACTGGTGGCAGAGCACCTATGGTTTATAACCGTGTGCAATGACGCTGGTTCACATCTGCCGACTTTACTTTACCTTTTACTCAGCACACACACGTGAGAACAGCCCCGCGGAGCTAGCCACATGAAAACTCGTGTTACCGCCATCACTTCCATTGTTATGCTCCTAGTAGTTTTCTTCTATATGAGGTGGGGAAGGGAAAATGGAAGGGAAGGCAGTCGGGCGTTATTCTGAGATACAGCCTTCAATCCCAGCTGGGGATTATTTGGCAGCAGAACGCTTTGCGTTGACCTTAACAATGGAATCGAGAGTCGGCCTTTCAGTAAGCAATGACAAACTACAGAAAGTAACATTGATATTAAAATCACAAATGACCGAAAAGTACGGGCGATTTCTTTGCATCGTCTTGAAAGGATACACAGCAAACTAACTACAGGAGGTCGCCTGTCTGTTCGAACGTTTTGGATTTGAACCCGCATCGAGTAAATTTTTTTCTTTTTTAAATAAATTTTCTTCACTGTCAGGTCGACCCAGTCTAAACCAGGTTCGGCGACCATACGTCCCGTTTTCACCAGGACAGTCCCGGTTTGTCTGTCCCGACCGTCCCATTCTACGTATATTTTCCTATCGTGTATAATGTCTTCCTGTTTAATTTCAACATGTGCTTTTCCATTTCTTTTTATCCTTTCTTTCAATGTTCTTATTTCAGTGTATGTGTCTTTTCTCCTGTCTATGCGTCCTTTAGATATGTATCTTTTATTTGTACTGTTTGCACCCGCTGGGGAAAAAATACACGTTTGTTTATGCACCCTGAGACGGATCTATTGTAACAGGGTGACTATGCAGTTTAGCCTCTTATAATTTTGGTTTGGCTGCACGCGAAGTAAAAACTGGCTAGCCTGAAGGTCAAAACTCCAGAATTGGAGTCACGGTGGCTATAAAAAGCCGACACAGCGAGGAAAAAAAGGTCTCTTGTCTGTTCACTTTTGTTGTTTTTTTTAATCTCGGCAGTCGCCCCAGGGACAGGCAGTTCCACCCATCAGCGGCGGCACCGCAGAGGAGCTTAACGCTATGTCGGTTCAGGGGACTGAGCGAAGATAGATGGATTGGCTCATTTATTTTATGTGGGGGCACTTCCAATAGTTAAACGGGGGGGGGGGAGGTGGTGAAGTGGGGGGGGGGGACGAGGGATTTGGTCGATAATTGACGCTCAGAGTAAAGGCAAGTCGGACGTTAAATCAGAATGCTGTTGGCACCATAGGTATTAGAACCATGCGCTGGCTGCTGAGCTAAACATGGAGACAGAGAACTTATGGAAATACCCCGAGTGCTGTGATGTCGGTTCTTGAATAAATTTAACTCACCTCTGCTTCAGAAATTTGTGTTTTTTATCATCACATCTTTCCAGCATTCACCCTCGTTACAAGAAAGAAATCGGGGACAGACTGAGTTTAGGAAGTCTCGCCATAGCCTATGGCAGACAGGAAGTCTACCAAGGTCCTTACCCGTCCAAGGGGGAGATAATCAACACTGGTGTCAAGATCACTTACAGTCCTTCTTCAACACTGGAAATCAGGAATACCGTGGGGTTTGAGGTAAAGTGCTTTTACAAATTGGTGGTGTGTACACAAATTATTTATATCTGTAGTGAAACAAGGTTAGTTGCGTAACCTTTATAGGACGTTGCAGAACCAAACCCAACAGCCCCTGGCTGTTGTGGAGGTTTTCTAGGCAAATTTACGTCCAGTAGTTTGCCATTTCTTCCTGGATGGTCGGCTTTCTTGATACCACTGTCGAAACCGACGCAAAGCGTATGGCCCGTAGGATCGAACCCGGCATCTTGACGTCCTTTATAGGATGCAATTTTTCGTTGTTTGAAGCCCTACTTTGGCTCATGCCAGGGGCCGCAACATAGCCCGGCCATAATTATGGTCTAATAGCTGAACGCGGTTTCTGGGACCTCTCCACGGTGATCCTCATTCATATGGTGGCACTTGTGTCATCGGGTGTTTATCGCTTGTGTGATGTCCTAGTGGTGTAGAAAGTCAGTCAGTCAATCAACCCGGCATCCCGGCATTACGAAGCGTCCGCATCGACTTAGCCACAGAGCCGGCTAGTAAAACAAACATGAACGAAATTATATATTGATATTCACTTTATTTTTAATGTTATGTCAAATTCTCCCCCCCCCCCCCCCCCCCCCCCCCCCCCCCCCAACCTTCCCCCGCATAAAAATAATTCGAATGCATTTTTTTTTCTTTGACGTATATAAACAAACAATAACCCTTGCTGGATTGCCTTTTAAGAGTTATACAAAAGTTACATTTGAATGGTCGCCCCCTTGTGGGATGCAATTTTTCGTTATTTTGAAACCCTACCCTAGCTTTTGTCGGGGCCCTAAATATAACAGGGCCATAAATATGGCCTAACGGTTGAACAGGGTTTTTCGCGACCTCTCCAAGGGTGATCCTTGGTGGCACTTTGTGTCACCGGGTGTTTATCGCTTGTGTGATGTCCTGTTGGTGTACAACTTACCTACCTACCTACAGCGCAAAGTTAAATTGTATCCTACTGCCATTTCACAAAAACATATGTTACTTATGTAGCCTGACCTTTTTGTTAAATAATGACCTTAGCATCTAGGTCGGCCAGCCTTGAAGGGACAGCAGATAAAGTGCTGGGAAGAAAAGGCAGTGAGCGTGATGTTGACCGAGTTCCGATTGGTCTATACAATATAAGCCTAACCCTATATGCCCAATACGCGTGAAGGCGTGGAAGAGGGTCCTTTACTTTAACCTCTCCATTTCGACGGGCTGACCCTGTTACCAGCACGATTGTCTCTGAACTGTTCCTAGTGGCTTACAGACATGACCATAACCTCAAGGTTCATATAGTCGAAGGCGAATGACATCCCGCCTCTGAATCTAACTTAGACACTGTCTTTTGCCATAGACCTGTATGCAAGACTTGCTCGTATGTAGTCCAGACAAGTATTCGAGATGTCCCTAATGCCGCTTCCACATACGTGAAGTATTATATTTCAGGAATCGCAATGTTATTTACATCATCCTCTGCAAAAGCAAGCATCGCTTCAGAGTTCCCGGGTAGTTAGCATCCTTTGGATTATTTCTTCAGGTCAGGCCGGTGTGTTGGGAAATGAGCAGGCAGATTGGCTGGCTCTGCATCACTTGGTGGTGAAGTGATGTATGACCAGTTAGATACTGTGAGAGCCCTTTGGGAGCTAGTAAACAGTGTGGAGGCGCAGAAAGATCATTACGGTCTAAAGAGAATGGCGTTGCGAGGAGTTACCAGTAGATCTGGCCGACGCTCAACACTCAGGGGAAGGATAAGACGGATATACAATCAGACGGTTACTGGTACCGTCGGAACTCTTCGCTTGCTGCTGAAGATGGAAACTGAGCACTACTGGGAGTGTCCCGAGTGCTGTGATGTCAATTCTTAATTTAACATTTAATCGTCTGCAAAATATGAGGTATGAAATACATCGGTGAAATGTCTACTATTCGTGCTATCACATGCAGCTCACTCCGTGTACGCTGTATCTTTTTCATTTCACTTTTTATATTCCTTCTCGGTTTTTCATTTGTGGTCTGCCTTTATTTCTGTCACCATGCGGGTTCTAGTGTAAATACATTTTAAACTGTTCTTAGTTGTTCTCAACGTGTGTCCTATCCAGAGCCAGCATCTAACCTCTACTGCCTCTATTTCAGCTCCTGTGCTCTGGCACCTGGACCGCCACAACCATCAAAGCCAATGACACCTCCAGCGTCACCCTAGGCAACACATGCAGCTCCGGAACCAGCTTGCAAGGAGTTCGCTACGACTGGAGAGAATCCCCCTGCGGTCTCAAAACCTGTGCTGTGTACGAGAAGGTTAACAGCCTGCCTGGACCTCCATTCATACTGAACTTTTGAACTTTGCTACAGGTGGAAGTGGGAAAGTCGACCTAATCTGATACCCCCGCTGCCAACGTGGTTTCTTCCAAACTTGTGTGAAAAGGTCAGCGCTGAGAATAGATACCAGGATATCAGGGCTCAGAAAACTATGAACTGTAAACGTGGTCGAGCTTTTTTTTTTTTTTTCTTTCTCAAAAGGACTTGGACTTGGACTATGAACTGTAAACGCTGAAAAATTTGTAAGGGACCCTATGTATTCTTTGTATTGGTAACCCAGATACTGAAATCGTTTTGTAAAATGGTTCGTACCTGAACTTTATAGCAGATTAGCGTAATGTGTCAGAGTAATGTTTTATAGAGTCAGAGATCAATCGCTATTATCATCTTTTTCTCTACACTTTCTTCTTCGTCTTTAAGTGTTTTGTTTAAAGATGTCATCAGCAATCATGACTTTTAAAAATCCTGTCATCTTGTGTCTTGTTTTTGCTTTTAAAAGGGCAGTTGGCATCTTGTGGTTTACAGCTAAGCTGAAATATCTGGGCCTTTCGGTTAAACTCCCAGTTAGTCGATGTTTATAACCTGCTTGTTTGCATCTGTGGCTAAGACTGTGCGAATGGACCCGAATCCATGTCTTTCCGATCCACAGGCGAGCAAATTTCCTCTACATCACGGCGGCTCACAATAGTTCTCTTATACTGTCTTTAAATTTGTATCCTGCAGACAACAGAACAACAAGAACAGAAATGTTACCAGCACCGGGGGGGGGGGGGGGGGGGGGAAGAGGGAGGGAACACTCTTCTGTCTCACTATGCGAAGGAAAAAACATTCATTTAAGAATTGATACAACAGCACACCAGGCACACCCACAGATGCTCAGTTTTGCTTAGCAAATGTCTAAAGGTATAGATTAGAGCTATTCAACCAACGGCCTGTGGGCTAAATATGGTCCGTGGAGATCTAGCAAGTGGCCCACGGATCATTGCCAGTTGTGATGTATTAATGATCTTTCTGGGCAGAGGCTAAGGCGTCTGGACCACAATTGGATCCTATTTTCAACATTTTAGAATAGCCCTGGTGTAGATGCTAACTGTATCTGTAGTACACACGACGTTGTCGTCCTCTCCGTCCTTGTAAGATCAACTTCTAATTTCGTGTTCACACATTCTTACACGTTATTTCCTCTAACCTCTTGTCTTGTATTAGTATTTGTTCTTATATCGTCTTCTGAATGTCTTCTTTGTCCAGTCAGAATGTACATGTGCTATCACTTTTGTAGCCTAAAAAATCTGCTCTTTCATTTCCTTGCACTCCTACATATCCCAGACCGTATTTCTACAGTCCCTTTAATGTTGATTCTGAACTTCATTGTGGTTACACAATGGCCTTTGTTTATCAGCAGAGCATATGATTACGATAAGTGTGATATATCTGTATAACATAACCTTTGACCTATTAAGGTCGTGGAAGTGTATTGACGGAAGCACTAGCCCATAAAACCCGCCATCTTTCTCTCTGTCTTCTGCTTGATGAATAAGTGTATGATAACTTAGTCCTGTCCATTTCGTTATGTTGTCATTCCAGGTTCTTCTTTGCCCTTCTCTTCTTCGACTACCCCAAAAGTTCCTTGAAGTACAGTCTTTGCAATTAAATCATGCCTCACCATGTGCCCAAACCAAGCTAGCTTGCGACGTTTAACCACTGCCAAGAGAGGCTCCTGATGTCGTGCAAATTATATCTATATATAAATTCATAAATCAGAACAGTATTATTTTGTCATTCTATTTTACGTGTCAGCAATCGATTAACATTGCGATCTCATGTATTCATTCCGTGCAGTAGACACATCTATAACAAGCTGTAATTGTAAGATGCATTTGTCCTGTGAAATATATATAAATCATGTAATTATGTCTTTCTGCTGTTTTTGTTTAATAACTATTAAAAATGTTAAGTATAGTGTCTTTCTGCATCAGTTACGAGGTTCTGGATAGTTAGCGTTGTTCTAGTATTTTCTCCAGGGTAGGCAGGAGTGTTGGGAAATGAACACGCAGACAGGCTGGCTGGTTTTGCATCAAAGGGCGGGTAATTTATATATGACAAGCTAGATATGGTTAAGGCCCTTTGGAAGCAAGAAAACAATGCAGACGCACCAATAGATCAGTATGGTCTGGAGAGAATGGTACAGCTAGGAGTGACCGCGGGATCTAGTCAATGCTCCACACTTAGAGGAGAGGCAAGACGGACAGATAATCAAATGCTTCTGTTCCCATCAGAATTGGACCTCTTTGCTAGCTGCTGAAGATGAGGATGGAGCACTTATGGGAATGTCCTGGAAGCTCTGATGTCAGTTCTTGGCTCAACACTTAACTATGCTAGTGGTGTATCGGGCATAAGTTGAAAAAAAAAAAAGTAAAGATCCCTCTACACGCCCTTAGCACATCGGGCATATGGGAAGAGCACCCATATTTTTACAGACCAATCGGCCCTCGGTGGGTAATGTGGTCAGCATTACGCCGGCCATCTTTACTTTCCCAGGACAGCCCATCCTGGTACCCATTTGAGGCTGGGTCGACCTGCGACGTCCCATACCACGATAAAAATCCATGCAGCCTGCAGTTGGTTTGGATCGCAGTACGTTGGATTACGAGTCAGACTCGCAACGCCGCTGTATCGGGCATACGTTAAATCTAATTTCTATAGACCTCACAGAGTGGCTTACATCACTTTATAAGATCATGGATTTTCTGTCCAGGACATTCAGGTGTGCAGGGTAACAAGTAGGCTGATAGATTGGCTGCTGCTGTACCTCTGGGTGGTGAGCAGCTTTGAGATAAAGTGGATGTGTTGAAGGCTCTCTGGGATCAAATGGATATAGTGCAACACAGAACATAGCGCAGTCGATACAAGGCTCGCTTTCAAATCCAGCTGCGACTCGCTGCAGCCCACGGCCGGTGTTTGAAACCGAGCGGTTCCCGAGGTTCATCCAGCCTCTAGGAAATGGGTACCAGATTTAACACTCTGGGGTAAATGGAGGAACGTCGCTGTAGCTACGGAATTACGTGCGGACGGCGACACAGACGGACAGTTTCTCATCAGATGTCCGTACTGGTGGCAGAGCACTTATGGTTTATAACCGTGTGCAATGACGCTGATTCCCATCTCCCAACTTTACCTTTATCCTTAATCTGCCTCAATACAGATTTGAACAACAGAACTTCGGGCCTGGCATCTGCAGAAGCAAGTGTCTGCGGGTTCAGGGAACACTCGAGGATCAGGCAGGATGCGAAGTTAACCATACGACACCAGGTACCATTGGTATGGAAACTCTTACTGGCTGCTGAGAAGAGGGACAGAGCTGATATAGGGTTGTCCTGAATGCTGCAACATCAAACCTCTACCCGGTTGAACTCAGATAACCTTCGGCCTGGCAGCCAGCTAAATCTACTCATCATCCTCAAAATGCCTTGCCGACTGGCGTGGGCAATCATGCCTCTCCACAACCTGCAATCCACAGCTGCGTGTATCAGTTCATGTGCTGATACCCCTCCTTGCATAAGAAAAGGCAGTTAAGAGTCTTCCTCTCTTTCCAATTGTCACAACATGTTCCATTTTCCCTCTTCTCATAATATGACCCAAAAAAATGACTGCCTCTTTCTGATGTTTGTGATAATTCATCTTCGAGCACTCGCCTCTTTCAAAACATCTGGGCTGCTCTTATTAGCTGTCCAAGGAATTCTGTAAAACCACATCTCTGAGGTCTCAAAATATGATTTAGCTTGTTTTTTAACTGTCCAGGCTTCACAGCCGTATGTTTAAAACAAAAATAAAAAATCTAGTACTCTTTCTTCATGCCTCTTATACTTAATAAGCAATCTTAGCAAAAGTTAATGGTCAATATTTGGTACAGGAGAGCCTAGCATGTGATGCCACAACATCCAGCTTAAGAATGGAGATGGAGGCTGTCACTGCAGCTCTCCGCTGGTTAGAGAACATGACACACACACATATCGTGATTGTAACTGATTCAGAAAGCATGCTGAGTAAGAACAGGACAGGCATGCTTTGTGCAGAGTGGCATGCCTTGCTGCGGAGCACACGGGTGAGGAGTATTGTCTTGATTTTTTTCACCTGGTTATGCCGGTGTGTTGGGAAATGAACAGGTGGACAGACTGGCTGGCTCTGCACAGCTTGGTGGAATACTTATACATGATAAGGCAGACGTGGTTAGTGCCTTGTGGGAGAGCGTGTACAGTTCGGAGAGCAGATGGATCATCACAGTCTGGTGATATCAATGCAGGGGGAAGTGACGAGGGGTTCTGGCAGATGCTCGAGGCTCAGAGGAAAGGCAAGACAGACGTTTAATCAGAATGCTGCTAGCAGCATTAGTATCAGAACTCTTCGCTGACTGCCGAAGATGGGGACGGAGCGCTAACGGGAATGCACCGAGTGCTGTAAAGTCGGTCCTTGAATCAAATCAAATCAAACCTTATAACTGCATCTGCTATTAAATCAAATATCTAAAAACAACAACAAAACAAATGAAATTTTCTTTAAAAGATTTATGGGTATTCATCATGAACAACAAGCTAGATGCTGTAAGGGTGCTTTGTGAGCGAGTTAACAGTGTGGCGGCATAAACAGATCATAGGAGTCTGAAGAGAATGGTGCTGCAAGGAGGATCAGGGGTTCTGGTCAATGCTTAACAGAGAAAGTTCAAGGATATATAATTAGACATTTACTGGTACCATCTGCATAGAAGCTCTGTGCTTGCTGCTGAAGATGGAGATGGAGCACTTATGGGAATACCCTGAGTGCTGGGATGTCCAACAAATTCATCACAAACATCCTGGTACCAAATTACATCCATCTACAATTCAACAAATGAAACACTCAAGTAATGTCATCAATCATCTTCTTCTTCAGCATTCCGAGCCCATGAGGTTCATTGTTGCAGATAACACCCGCCTCCATTCATCTATCTGGTTGGCCTTCTCTTTCCAGTTGGTGACACCAAGTTTTTGCAGGTCTGTCTGTACATTATCTCTCCATCGTCTTCTTGGTCTGCCTCGTGGTCTACGACAATTCAGCTCCCTCGTGTATAGTTTTTACTTCTCTGTCATCTGAATCTTTCAATATGCCCCAAGTCATCAACCATACATACATTATTTTTCAACTCCTGACGTACAGCTGCAGGCTTATCATCAAATTCTACTTGCATCCAATGAAATTATAACAATTTCAACTCAAAATCTGTCACATCAAATAATACCCACTCAAAATCTATTTTTTCCCTGTTAAATAATATCCACTCAAAATCTATTTTTTCCCTGTGAAATAATTTCCACTCAAAATCTACCTTCTGTCGCATAAAATAATATCCACTCAAAATCTACTTTCTCTCATTGAAATAATTTTCACAGAAAATCTATTATCTCCAACATAAATATTCTCATCGTCTACACCTTATCGCAAAAACAGTCTTGGCATTATCAGAAAACGCATACATTTCAACAGAAAATTCCGCAAATCATTTAATAATCCTCGTAAAATTGAGGCACTTTATCTCCGGTGAGTACATGCCGCTCCACTCCATCCTTGGATATTGAGGCCAGACGGATGATTCCACCGCTGGATCCGTCACGGTTCATGGCCAGGGACACAGCTGTGAGGAGAAACCAAACAAATCTCAGATAAATATAAATACGACCACATCAAGCACCAACATCCACCATCGACTTATTCTGCCGTTTATACGTCAAAGAAGGCTTGCAATCTATTCTCCATTCTCACAATCAATTTTTTGTTTAATAAGTGTAAGAATCCAGCACCTACCTCCTTAACCCTTTCGCCACAGGAACAGATACCCAAAAAAAAAAAAAAAAAAAAATCAGATCACGACCCTGTAACAATTCTAGAAAAAAAAATTTGAAAACAACAATTTTCACACAAGCTCCTAATACATTCATGAAAAATATATTTATCAACATTCAAAACACAGATGCCTTGTGTCCTCAATGCGATGTGGGCACTGGACAACTGAAGCTCCAGGTTGTACCCGTCATCCATCATCCCGGAAAGGATGGATTTCTTTTTCTAGAAAAAAATGAACTCACCATTAAGTGTTTTAAAATAGTGCCGGTACTCACCACAAAGTGTCTATCACTGTAGCACTGTAAACAAAATGCCTTTAAACAAAAGTGACGGTACTACGTACTGTTGAAAATGTTTTTGCCATCTCCATAATGTGCATCCACTGCTTCCTATGGCAATATTTACGAGGTGAGGCTACACTGTGACAGCAGGAAAGCTGGAGGAGAGGCAGAGGGAGACCCAGAGAGAAGATGCTGACATCAAGGCATAAAGGATCACCTGTGTCAGAGCTGATTTAAAGTACACGAGACAGAAGGTTGTGGACGGACACGACTACGAATGCTAAGACGGCATGGACATTAGGATAAAGAAGAGGCCCCGCCCCAACTGTCTCCGTGGTGTGACTATCGAATCACTGTTTGAAAGCCACAAGAACAATCTATTTCTAAACTCAGGGAAACAAATCTAGGTAAACTTCAAGGATTCCCCTGTTAGATAGTTAAACTGTTGGATAGTTAAACTCTTAGATAGTTAAACTGTTGAATAGTTAAACTGTTGGATAGTTTAACTGTTTGATAGTTAAACTGTTGGATAGTTAAACTGCTGGATAGTTGAACTGCTAGATAGTTAAACTGTTGGATAGTTAAACTCTTAGATAGTTAAACTGTTGGATAGTTAAACTGCTAGATAGTTAAACTGTTGGATAGTTAAACTGTTGGATGGTTAAACTGTTGGATGTTTAAACTGTTGGACAGTTAAACTGTTGGATGGTTAAACTGTTGAACAGTTAAATTGTTAGATAAACTGTTGGATGGTTAAACTGTTGGATGGTTAAATGTTGGATAGTTAAACTGTTGGATGGTAAACTGTTGGATGGTTAAATTGGAAATCAAAAACAAACAAGCTGATCTAGAATACAACCAAAGCTTCTCAAGAACTTACAAACTTACAAACAACCAAAGCTTCTCAAGAACTTACAAACAACCAAGGCTTCTCAAGAACTTACAAACAACCAAGGCTTCTCAAGAACTTACAAACTTACAAACAACCAAAGCTTCTCAAGAACTTACAAACTTACAAACAACCAAAGCTTCTCAAGAACTTACAAACAACCAAGAATCTCAAGAACTTACAAACAACCAAGGCTTCTCAAGAACTTACAAACTTACAAACAACCAAAGCTTCTCAAGAACTTACAAACTTACAAACAACCAAAGCTTCTCAAGAACTTACAAACAACCAAGGCTTCTCAAGAACTTACAAACAACCAAGGCTTCTCAAGAACTTACAAACTTACAAACAACCAAAGCTTCTCAAGAACTTACAAACAACCAAGGCTTCTCAAGAACTTACAAACAACCAAGGCTTCTCAAGAACTTACAAACAACCAAAGCTTCTCAAGAACTTACAAACTTACAAACAACCAAAGCTTCTGAAGAACTTACAAACTTACAAACAACCAAAGCTTCTCAAGAACTTACAAACAACCAAAGCTTCTCAAGAACTTACAAACAACCAAAGCTTCTCAAGAACTTACAAACTTACAAACAACCAAAGCTTCTCAAGAACTTACAAACTTACAAACAACCAAAGCTTCTCAAGAACTTACAAACAACCAAAGCTTCTCAAGAACTTACAATTGGCCACAAACTGCAGGCTCTGTTCCTTGGTCATTCCAGCTTTAAAATTGGCGTCCACATATCCGTACAGATATGTGCTGCCGGAGCCCCCGATGGTGAAGGGCATCTTCTGGAGCATCCCGCTGATGGGAACTGAATACACCTACAAAATACAAAACTGCAACATCATAACAAAGAACATTGTTGTTTTTGTTTAGGCCTGGCCATTGAGTGAACCGCATGTGTTAATTCCTCCCCACCAAATATTTGGTTGACACATTCCGTTTCTGGGGACAGTTTTGATCGAGTTTGCTCTTGCTGTCCCCTGCTGATGAGATTCTGTCTTCTCCAACGGTGGACCGCTGCGATCAAAACATTGTAAAGTTTGCCAAATCTATCTGTAATTATATTGTCCTGATACAGAACAACCATAATACATGCTGCTCCAAAGAAAAACACAAAGTATCCTGCAATTTTTTTTTTAAACAATAAACTGTTTTTACAGTTAAGAATACTTGGCTCTCATACAGAAGAACCAAGTTTGAATCTTTGGTAAGCTCATGGATTTATTCTGCCGGAGGCAAACATAAAATCCTAGTTTGCGGTGACAGAACTAGTCATGCAGCCCCTAAACCCTCAGTCCCAAAAAAACAAAAAACCTCTCCCAATCTCACACTGCAAAAGGGGTAAACACAGGCTGTCATGACATTGGATTGTTGAATGTTGAATTAGCAATCTACATCACAGCACTTGAGACACTCCCATAAGTGCTCAGTCCCCATCTTCAGCAGCAAGGAAAGAGTTCCAACTCTGATGGTACCAGTAACCGTCTGATTGTATATCCGTCTCATCCTTTCCCTGAGCGATGAGCGTGGGCCAGATCCGGTCAAGACTGGCTATGCCAAATATCAGCTGACACTTCTACAGTCTCTATTCCCAAAACAGAGTTTTATGAGTTTCAGTAATACCCCTCCCCCCCCCCCCCCCCCACACTCTCTGCATTCTTCTTCTTCAGCATTCTGAGTCCTTGAAGTTCACAGCTGCAGATATCACCTGCTTCTATTTATCTCAGTGTTCGGCTTTCTTTTTCCTGTCAATGACTCCAAGTGTCTGTACCTCTGCCTGGTTATTATCTTCCTGATCTCTCTTGAGTCTACAGTTTTTGTCTCTCGGCTACATGCCATTCTCTCAGTATGCCTCAGCCATTTCACTCTATTAGCTCCCATGATGGCAGTGATTTAAACAGATTATGGAGTTTGCTATTGTTTCTCACTCGCCACTCCCAGTTGTTTCCGCTTCATAATTTCAACACTTGATCAGTTAACATGACAATTCCCACTCACGTCCTGTAACACCCCAAACTCACCTTCAATATCTGCACCTACAGCCTCCAAAACCCTTTCCCACCCACGCACGCACACAGAGAGAGAGAGAGAGAGAGAGTCCGCAACATTCCACTTACACACAGCCTTTGCATCATCCCATACACAGCCTCCAAAACATCCCACACATAGATTCACAACCTCTGCAACATCCCACACACACAAACTCTGCAATATCCCACACATACAATCTCTGCAACATCCCACACATAGATACACAACTTTTGCAACATCCCACACAAAGATACACAACCTCGGCAATATCCCACACATACAACCTCTGCAACATCCCACTCACATCATCTGCAACATCCCACACATGCAACCTCTGCAACTTGCCACACATACAACCTCTGCAACAACCCACACACATCCTCTGCAACATCCCACACATACAACCTCTGCAACTTACCACACACATTCTCTGCAACATCCCACACACACACACACAGCCTCTGCAACATCACACACATATACATAACCTCTGCAACATCCCACACATACAATCTGTGACATCCGATGCACACATACACATAGCTTCTACAACATCCCACACACATACAGACATAGCTTCCACAACATCCCACACACACCCTCTGCGACATCCCATGCACACATAGATTTCACATCATCCCACATGAATTCACAGCCGACACATCATCTGACACACACAGCCTCTACAACATCCCACAAACATATAGACTCCACAACATCCCACACACAGAGCCTCAATGACATCTCAGACAGCCTCCACAACATCCCACACACTGAGCCTCTGTAACCTCCCACACACACAAGCATAATCCCAGCAACATCTTAAGACACACACACATACATACGCATATATACATACATCCTCCAACAGGACAATGTCCTACCTGTCCCCCGTCCCGACTGTCCCATCCAGCCACAATGATGCCTGCGGTGATCTGGTCCCTGTAGTCGTAGCACAACTGTTTGAAGATGTTGGCCACCGTCTTCACCAGCGGCTCCTTGCCCATCTCCATCCTGGTGGGGTGGGAAAGTCATAAACTGTTACCGTTGAAGTCCATAAGATGAGTGACTTAAGTTCCAAACTCCATCAGCTAACTGACTAAAAACCATAACATACGGTATGAGACTAAATACCACACCTTATGGTGTTTGACTAAATACCAAACTCCATAAGGTATGTGGCCAAATACCAAACTCCATAAGGTATGTGGTTAAATACCAAACTCCATAAGGTATGTGGTTAAATACCAAACTCCATAAGGTATGTGGTTAAATACCAAACTCCATAAGGTATGTGGCCAAATACCAAACTCCATAAGGTATGTGGCCAAATACCAAACTCCATAAAGTACATGGCCAAATACCAAACTCCATCAGGTATTCAGTAGATAAATATATATAGATTTGACTACATGGATGGGACAAGACAAGAACACTGACCTGATCCATGGCTCTTGTGATTTTGGTAGATGGCTAAAAAATAACTGCCTACTCTTACCAACAGGGCACATGATTATGATAATGTGATTTGACTAAACAACAAAGTCCATATAAAGCAATTTGCTTAAACAATAAAATCCCTAAGGCACTGTGAGTAAACAAAGTCCATAATGTGAGCCAACAGTAAACAAAGATCTAACTGACCTGTGAAAGTCAATCTGGTATTTGACCAGGTCAGCGACAGCCTGCGTGTCCGCGGCTGATCCAGATCGGCAGCAGTAGATGTAGTCTGTGACCTTTGTCAACTTGTCCGTGACTCGATTGGCGATATAGCTCCTGGAATCAATTGATGATGTTAGTGCAGAATCATCATAGACTTGACAAAATAAATGTTTTGTCACGTGCAAACTAAACATGCAACTAAACCAAAATTAGAGAACTGACTGTTCGTTGTTCATTAAACTCTACCAGGCCACTGGCCCGCTATTATGGGAATTTTCGTTCTATGTGAAAACAATGCGTCACAAACTAAAAATAACTAGCCAATCGTAAACAGATCTTGTGGATAGTCTTCCTAGATGTCCACCCGCACGTGTTTGGATTAAATTTGTGTTGTTTTACATTTAAAAAATTATGAAAATTCACAATAAAACGAGCGGCTGATGAACCAAGAACTTTGACAGGAAAGTAAAGTAGGTCCAGGCTTTTTACAGTCCAACAGGTGATCCATACTTTGGTTTATTCAGACTCTGCGGGGTAATAATTTCATGAAGAATACGTTCACAGCTGAAATGACACAGTCAGTGAGAGCTCAAATGATGAGGAAAATCTTGAAAATTATTTTTTTTTAAAGAAATAGATTGATAGTAAGAGAAGGGAGCGTGTCCCTCAAACAGCAACATCTGGTGTTTACTTTATGAAACAAGGTTGATCCTGCTGAGTAAATTGGCACACAAAGGTGGAAGATTGGCGCCAGATAAAAGGTAAACCTATTTTCTACAATGTCTCAAAGTTTCATCTTATTCTAGCCACTTGTTTGCATCCAACTAATATTTTTGCATATCATGTTGGTTTTTCGCATTAACTCTTTGAGTCCCGGGGTGTTTAGCATCACAGGTCCAAGGGGTAGTCAAAAGATACATAAAATCAGCGCATCTTGTGCTTATTGGGCTTCTAGGTAGGAATCTATGAACGTATAACGCCCTCCTTGGTATTCAAAGAGTTAATGCCCAGGAGCTCAAGGTATAGGGGGAAGTCAGGTTCAGGACCTCAGGTCTGGTAGGGTTAAAGATCATCTTCGCAGCAAATTGGACATGACCACAACTGCTCCAAAATCTCCTCCTGAGTATGTCTCCAAGTGCTTTTAGGCTAATAACTCCCATTCTGTTCTGGCTGATTAACCACAGGTAGCTCCAGCTAATTTTTCTTGTCTCTCACGGCTCAAATTGGTACAGCCAGGGTATGCAGTCTATTCAGTAAAAAATCCATGAAACAGAAAGTTTCACAGCGGTTAGTCTCTCATATGGCATTGATAATATCTCTCCTGTCCACTGATGGCCCATTCCTGATAGTTGCAATGCCAGCCAAGGTGTCTGCTCCCTCATTACCTTTCACACCAGCATGACCTGGGACAAAAATGAAGGTGATTTTGCCAAACGCTGCCTGCCGCATTAGACGGAGCCACTGTTTTTGTATATGCCATGTAACCCTTTGCTGCATGCTTACAAAAAAAATCCTACATATCGTTGGGAGATTTGCTCAAAGAGATTCACAACAAAGTAGTAGACGGAGTAGGACATGTCAGCCTGAGTTGCATTGATTTCAGACAGGAGATTGTCTCTGGATTCCACTGAAGGTAACAAACAGACCGTTATGCTTGGACTCCAGCCAATTGTGTCTGCCTTGCGCAGAAATAATTAACAAAGGAACAAAGACCTTCATGTCAGCATTTATGCTAGATATACATTTTTTGGGATTCTTCGTATGGCTACAAGATCAAAGATCGTTAATCAATGTATGGCTTAAGGAGGAATATCATCAGTGGAATTGATCGACAACAGCAAAGAACGACATCTGTGGAGATGTATGAACGCCTATGCCAGCTGGCATATCATTTGATGATGACGAGACTTCGTCTTGATATATGTATTGTCAAGCCATTAGCCTCGCATTCTAAAGGTTCAAGGCTTTCTCGTTCAGTTCATGAGTGCAAATTTCACTGAGATGACTAGGGGTCATCGCCAGAGCTACGGAGTTTGTGTTTGGTGCGATGCTCTCGGCAGGCGGCCAGCTATTCTGCTGAGGAAGACCAAGCCATATGCGATAAAACCCTGTGAAATGAAGTTGATTCTCTTAATTTAACCTTTTAGTTTATGCCCTATCTTCTACTGGCAGAATAATGGCTGAAAAAAGAAGGAATAAAGAACAATGAAGTGCAGTCAGGACTATAAATATTTTTTTTAATTACAACTTCATGTTATCTAACCACAACTAACACCAACTTACCCTGTTGTTGTCCTGGAATCAGCACCGACGACGACGCCTCCATCGTATTCGGTGGCCATGATTGTTGTCTGCGTGTACAGAAGATGTGTTCAGAATTAATGTCACAAACATCACGCCAGAACATCCATTAAGAGAAAAAGCCAAAACACACCAGAAAAAAAAAAGACAATTGTATTCAAGCTCCGTCTGTTAATATCTTCTTCTTCGTATTCACCAGCTGTAAACTCTGGCGGAAAGTTCTGGTTGTTCATCCACTTTTGGACTGCAGTCCTGTTCCAGAACCTGAGTGTTGCATGTGAATCCCTTTTACAGCTCTGACTCATTTGTATGCAGACTGTTGGTTCCTTGCCTCTCAGGCAGATGCATTCGGACTTTGAAGGAAACTCCCAATTAGTCGACTCTTACGACATGCTTTTGGTTAGGCAATGTGTCTATTCTTGTTTTCCCTATTATAGGGTCCTAGAACACACACTGGGAGTCTGTCAATATAACTAACAATGAATGAATTGGTTCGGCCCCCTAGTGAGATGTAGCTACATTAAATATTAATATATCAAATTACTAGTTTAATTAGCAAAGGACTGTCCTTTCTGATTTTTTTTCTTTTTCTTTCATTTGCTATCTTCTATACTCATCTTATGTTGGTCCCATGTTATTTCACCAGTCTAATAGTCTTCTAATTGTGTTTTAAGTCTCCATCTACATGTGGCCTGTTATAAGTTGGGTTGTTATCTTTACTTCATGGCATATTCATTAATTATGCCAAGCCACTTCTCAAAGAACAGAAGGTAGAGAATGTTTAATTTTGAATTAAGAACGCCATCATAGCACTTGGTACACTCCCATAAATGCTTCATCACCATCTTCCGCAGCAAACAAAGAGTTCCAATTTTGATGGTACCGGTAACTCTCTAATTGTATGTCTGTCTCGCCTTTCCCCTGAGTGTTGAACATCGACAAGATCCCCTGGTAACTCCTCGCAGCGCCATTCTCATCCTAACCTAATGATCTATGTGTCTCCACACTGCTAAATCGCTCCCAAAGGGCCCTCACAACATCTAACTTGTCATACATCAGTTCACCAGTGGTGCAGAACTGGCCAGTCAGTCTATCTGCTTGCTCGTTTCCCAACACATTGGAAATTACCTGGAGAAAGTCAAAAACAATTCAAAGGACGCAAACTACCCGGGACCTCTGCAGTGATGCTTGTCATTATGCATAGAGCATGTCTGTCTCCACCTTCCTTAACATGCTCTGTGAGTCAGTTACAATCACGGCCGATGTGTGTGTAGGTAGAGATCTAAGAGAAGTATTACTACTAGTAAGAAAGAGAGGTACATATTTGCCGGCACTGACTGGTGACTCACTTGGAGTGGCTGCTGCATCGCGCATCGGAGGACTGAGCACATATGGGACGCCCAATGTTCATAAGCGTCGACTGTGATAACATAACATAACAAAAACTATAAATTCGCAGAAACCGATCAGCTCCATTACATTACCTCACAAACTTGACAATCAAACAGTAAGTCTCACAACCAACCACCTATCGGGCCTATCGCTATCCTATCGGAAACCGGTCACCATCATAAGAGGTTAGCCAGTATTCCGTTCTGATATTTATAAATCCTTGTATAGGCACAACATAATAATATAAACTCAGAAATCCATTGCTTACCCCCGTGGATACTTCATTATTCATCCACTCCATCCCAAAGCCCAACATTTCTGGTCCAAACATTGCCGGTTGAAATCTGTTCGTCATCATTGAAGCCATTGTCTGCTGGTACAGAAATGATGCTGCAGATTTGATTTCATGATCGGGCCGATCATTAGCATTCATCATCATCAAGTGCCTAGCCCGCTGGCGTAGGCGATCCCGCAACGCCACAGATCTTGGTCTTTGTTGTTCTTGATCAATTCCACTGATGATATTTCTCCATGCCACTGTCTTAAGCTATCAATTATCATTCTCTTGGTCTTCCTCTGCCTCTTCTACCAGTGATCTTTCCAGTCGTTACGATATTTTTCAGTGCTCCTTTTCTCATAACATGACGAAAGAATTATGTTTGTCTCCTTCTTATTGTTGTATCTAATGTTCTACTTTTGTTAGTCATTTCCAGGCAATCGTTGTTATTCTGGCAGTCCAAGGTATTCGCAACATTCTTCTCAAGAACCACATCTCAGTTACCTCCAAACTTTTCTTAATGTGTTTGCTCACATTCCAAGATTCAATGCCATACTGAGAGTGGTTTGTTACGAAAGATACTTTTCGGTGCTTTATTAATATCCTACCCCAAGCAGGAGAAATCCACAGGTCACGGGACAATATAATATTGCAGAGGGTGGTAGATAGGTTGCATGCAGTCGTAGGACCTAGGCTGCACTCTCTCTTGGGACGTAGGTAGGTTGGGGTTAGGGCCAGTTCTAGATGTTTAGGGTTGTTAAAAGCATCCACAAGCCCGGAGAACCAATCTTACCACACTCTAAAATGTTGGACTGTCCTGTGACGTAGGGGGGGGGGGGGGGGGGGGGGTTGGGGGGGGGGGGGGGTGGGGAAAGGATAATAATAAAGCACCTACTTTTAATCTACTGAAATGCTGCATTTGCCTGGCCAATTCTGCTGTTCATTTCTGTCACATATCGTCCATCTGATGTTATGAATGTCCCCAAATACTTAAATTTATTGACTTCTTTAAGCACTTTCCCTTCTTTTGCTATGTCACATTTTGGAATTATCTTCTTCTTTGGTATAACCATTGTTTCTGTTTTCTTAACATTCCAGAAAAGTTCCCCCTTACCCTCCCCCCCCCCCCTTTTTTTTTTGGCACTCTCTAGCACCACAATGTCTAATAGTAGTTGTAGGTCTTCTGCGTTTTCAGCTATCGCCCTGATCATGATCGTTAGCGTCATCATCTTCTTCCTGTTCTTCTTCACCATCATAATAATCATCGTTTTCTGCTTCTTCTTTAGGCCCTCAACCAACTCAAGCAGTCGTCACATGCCCTGTCCACCCCTTTAAAAAAAAAAAAAAATAACAACTCTAGCTCCCCTCTGATTTTTGTTTTAAAATCTCTATATCCCTTAGAGAGCTGCGATGACTGCCTCCACCTCCATTCTCACGCAGGATATTGTGGCGTTGTATGCGAGCTTGTCTGTTTTCAAGCAATCTCCATTTAGTCGTGTCGATCTGCTGATGAACTGTAACCACCTTTGATTTTGTAACTGATTATTTAAAGCTGCCGCATTCCCAATTTGCCCTTTACCTTTTTAAAGACCCCCACAGTGTTCCATGCAATCAATTAATCAGGTGTCGCCTCCACACTCAAGGCTAGCTTAATAAACTGTTTTTCTCCTTCCTTTTTCGTTCGCATGAAAAAAAAAAAAAAACATCTATATCTGCAATGTTGTCTCCAGTATGAAATTCACTGTCTTTTGTCATTCACTTAGCGGCCCGAAGCGTTTGGCTAAAAGAAAATTAGTAACCACGGAAATGATGTGTCTGACAAAAGCTGTAGGAGTACATCAGGAATGAGGTCATACATGATAAAGCCGGCACAGAACCAAATCTAAATTGTATAACAAGCACATCACATGGTTTGCCCACTTGGAGAGAATGCCTTTTGGTGCTATACCATTCAAGGCAGACACCAACAGAGGAAAGAGACGTAGAGCAAGAGGTAGACCAAGAACAAGATGGAAGATAACATTAGAGACACTCTACAGCACCACGATGTGTCTTTGGTCGAGGCAGCCAGAAGAGCACGAAGCAGGACCCTATATCTCCCTCGACACCCAAAGCGGTAAAAGAGGACGTAACGAAGAAGCGTTTGGCTTCAAACGCAGCCCCCAGACGCACATATGACCTATATGGCCCTCGGGAGATCCTCAGTTTGATCTGCCTGCTGTAAATAATATACTGAGTAGTAATTTCCTCTGGTCTCTCGGTAGTAAGATCGGGCGCCCGTGTGTATTGTTGCGCACGTTAAAAAATCCCTTGGCAGTTGGAAATCTAAAAAGAGTAGCCTAACGGCGCTGCCCGGGCAAAATTTAGAGTTAAAAATCTACCCAAAGTATTTTCAGGATCCTCACTGGTGCTACGGAGTTCGTACACTGCGCTGATAAACTTCGGACTCAAGCTTGAAAATTAGAATGGAGCACTTATGGATTACTATCCTTGTGCCATAATGTTGATCCGTTGTTTAAACCTAAACTTTGTTTACACCTAAAGAATACGCAACTAACGTTGAGTTGTCCCCCATAATGTGACCGTTAGGGACTCTCTCAACCTCTGAACCAAGAAATAATAGAAGAGAACAAACCACAAAGAAGAGAATAAGCCCCAGAGTCAACAAATTACTGAGGATGTGAGAGGTAGGCAATCGATGGCAAAGAAAACGATAGTTTAGTGGGATTTGAGTGAGGTCGTATGATCCATTGAGAATAAAGAGCAGAAACGCAGTCTGAATTTGTATACTGATCAGGAATTCAGAGCCTCTGAACCACACTTGGCGAATCACCAAGATCGCGGTTCCTAAACACAAGCGATCGAACACTTTGAACCTGCTGTCAGCCAGCTAAAGCCGCCAACAGTCTCCGGTTATATTTGTGGTCTGGTTTATTTGTGATGCT
>CAJHNH020002773.1:964991-987491 GCA_905116865.2 Candidula unifasciata
GGAAGTCAGTGTCATTTTTAAGAAGATGCTACCAGCCATATATATATATATATATATATATATATATATATATATATATATATATATATATATATATATATATATATATATATATATATATATATATATATATATATAATTTATTACTGGTTCAGTTGAACGTGTTTCCTTCGTGCCGAAGAACTGCATGGCTGTGGAGTGCACAGCCGTTAACGAAGACGCTCAGGTCACTGCAGGGGTGACGCTTGACTGATGGATGTAATGTCCCTCGTCACGTCTTCAGGAAGAGGGCAATACTGGCGTGACTGTTTATGGCTGCGACCTGATGGTTTCCAACTTTAGGATTACAATAATCTTATCGATGGCAAACGAACTGGACAAATCCAAGACACCCTGTTTAATCTCCATCTTCTTGTTAAACTCAATGCCGTGTGGCGTTGGTAGTCATGTCTATCCACAACCTTCTGTCTTGTGTACTTTCAATCAACACTGATACAGATGATCCCCCAATCCATGATGTCAAACTGTCCAGCATCTGTTCTTTTGGTCTCCCTCTGCCTCTTCTCCACTCCAACTTTCCTACTGTCACGATGTACTTCAGTTTTCTCCTTCTCATCACATGATCAAAGATGTAGATTGTCTCTTTCTGATGTGGGCAATCAGTTCTCTTCTTGGGCCAGTTTCTTTTAAAAACATCTTCATTACTCTTTTTATCGGTCCAGGGTATTCTTATCATTAAGTCCATAAAACCGCATCCCCGCAGTTTTCCAAAAAAATTGCAATCGCCTACCAACTGTGTCTCACTATTGGGGTTTCCTACAGTACCTCCTTATAAGTTACAAGAAGAAGAAGAAGAAGAAGAAGAAGAAGAAGAAGAAGAAGAAGAAGAAGAAGAAGAAGAAGAAGAAGAAGAAGAAGAAGAAGAAGAAGAAGAAGAAAAGAAGAAGATGAGCAGGGGCGGAAAAAGGAAGAGAAAGAAGAAGAAAACGAATTCACTATTTTAAACATATAATGCATTAAAGGTGATTAAAGAATTACACAGTGAATAAGTTATATATACAAAGAAATTTGATTTAAAAAATAAAAATAAAAAATAAAACTTCGAAAGTTACTTACTACCTAACAATTCCTACTTCTCCATTTAAAAATACAATAACACAGAGTACGATCAAACACCAGGACATTGCAAGGACAGACTGTCCTCCCTTGGGGCTAGTTAAGTCACTGAAGTAATCTGACGTCACTGAGGAGTCAGAGGTCAGTTTGGATTTGATCCAGTCATCAACAACTTCTTCAAGAATGTTCAGAGGGACGTAGCCAACTTTCAGGATCTGGTGGTGAAACTCTTTTAGGTCAAACAGGGATCCTGAAATACAAGGGTGATTGAAAATCGCTTTATTTTCACTCTGGGCACTTTAACACACAGAGGGTTGAACTGCCAACACATTTTTATTTAAAATCCTAGGGAATTGAACTGCCCACACTGTTTTATCTAAAACACACTAATTACGGTCCCTGGAATTCACCAGGGGTATTTATTCTCCTGTCCCACGTGTCTAGTCAGTCTAACGACAAGACATCGACCTGGCCGCTTCGAGATACTAAGCTAAGCGATTTTGAGTATTTATCTGGTATTGTTTTATTTATGTAAGTGCTGATGAAGGCTCTATAGCCGCATCGTTCAAGTTTTGTTTCTGTTCGTCATATTGTGAAGCTTGCTGATATACTTTTCATTCGATTTAATATCTTTTCTTATATTCAAGGGGAAATTATCTTTACATTTTAAATAATAAATAATCGTTGTGAGTAACTGGTTACTTCCCTTGAAAGCCAGCCATCGAGTAATATTTTCTCCATGTTGTTTTCAATTTGTTCAACTTATTCTATTTTATTTGAACATACTAAAAATCTAGATAGCTTGGCTAACTTTTCGAATTGTAGTTGTTACTGAACTCGTGACTTTTCACAGAAGTTATCTCTTCCATTTCTACTGAGACAACACTCTAGAACAGAAGAAGATAGCCCGAGAAATGATGTAACCAGAATGTAAAAGGTCATGTAACCAGAATGTAAAATGTAATGTAACCAGAATGTAAAACGTAATGTAACCAGAATGTAAAACGTAATGTAACTAGAATGTAAAAGGTAATGTAACCAGAATGTAAAACGTAATGTAACTAGAATGTAAAATGTAATAAACCAGAATGTAAAATGTAATGTAACCAGAATGTAAAACGTAATGTAACCAGAATGTAAAACGTAATGTGACCAGAATGTAAAACGTAACTTCTTCATCTTTCTTCGTTTTCTTTTTCAGCGTTCTGGAACTAATCTCTCCGTCTCCGTAAGGGACGTATTTTTCTCTATTTTGAAGCTCGTGCACTGTGCAGAGCGTATTCGGACTCAGGCTTGAGTTAGAAGAACGGAGCACTTGTGGGTTGGTACCTGTGTGCCATGATGTTGGTCCGTTGTTCAAACTTCAAACTTTCACTATCACATGTAACAAATGAAACAACATTAGAAATGATAATAATTAACTCGGTGTTAGCATATCATCAGGAAAGAAATACAATTCAACAGAAAGTACCTACCCAAAGCTTTCTCTGCCTTCTCCCTCAAGTTTTTAATCTTGATCTCCCCAATCTTGTAAGCGCAGGCCTGGCCAGGCGCGGTTATGTAACGGTCCACTTCTGCCGAGATTTGGCTGAGGGGGAAATCACTGTAGCCACTGAGAAACTCCACAGCGCGCTCTCTGGACCACCTGTGTAAACAAATACGTTTTCGAATATAAATCCATCGAAACATATAACCAGTTTAGCTTCACAATGCCACAATCAAGAATGACCATATGAACGTTGCGGCTAGAAAGACCTCATCAACATACACAAAAAATTATTGATGATTGATTGGCATCTTTCCGTCTTTCCAGACGATAGTGTTATATTGCGCTATGAGGAGACATGGGACTCACAGCCCATGGCGATGGCGAGTATGACTAGCAAGACCCGCCCGTGTCAAGAAAAGTCTTCCACAATGATAGCATGGGATTTCAGGACCATTGTTGTCAATATTTGTGTTTAGTCTGTTTCTTCTCAGACGCTCAACTCTCATTCTTTCTGCAATCATTTCTTCCTTCATTTTATTCTCACTTCCTTCCTGATGTGCCCTTCAATACAACGCGGTCAATGGCATTTTGTACCCACGAGTCCATCTCTATATCTGTATCATTCATATCCCGCGTGCACGCGTCTTTATGTCGTAGTAGAGGTCGGCGTCGACATTTTCTACCTGTCTTAATTCATCATAATACACAGCCATACAATTACAAATAATAATATATAAAATCACTACAACAGATCGATCGGTTTGTCCCACGCGGCTGCACCTGAAGGTTAACTAGGCTGTGACTAAAAAATCTTAATCTTGATGGCAGACCAACAGGACACATCCCAGGTGACTTTTAAAAAGGTTTTAATTCTGGCACCCGTAGCGACTACACCAGCCCTTGGTGCCCGCAATCATGTGCGGGTCATTGCTTTGAGGCGATTTGAGCAAGGAATTACAGAACAAGCACTGAAATAGGAAACAAACGGGTCGAGAACAAGAAGACGTCCAAGGGAAACATTGAGAAGAACATGATTAAAAGAGGCTAACAATGCTGGGCTGAACTCCACGTCAGATATCAGGAAAGATGTATGCACTAGAGCAGAGTGAAGGAAGGCGTGCCTAATGTGGCGTCTAACGGCACACACAGGATGATGATAACAATGCTGATATGCTTGAGATCGTTGAATGATGAATGTTGAATTAGGAATCGACATCACAGCACTCAGGACACTCCCATAAGTGCTCAGTCCCCATTTTCAGCAGCAAGCGAGGAGTTCTAATTCCGATGGTGCAAAGTAACTGTCTGACTGTATATCCGTCTCATCCTTCCCCTAAGTGTTGAGCGTCGGCCAGATCCCCTGGTAACTCCTCGCAGCGCCATTCTACTCAGACCGTAATGATCTGTCTACGCCTCCTCACTGTTCACTCGCTCCTAAAGGGACCTAACAACATCTAGCTTGTCATACATCAATTCACCACCATGTGGTGCAGAGCCAGCCAGTCTATCTACCTGCTTATTTCCCAACAAACCGGGATAACCTAGAGAAAATATCCAAAGGATGCTAACTACTCAGGACCTCTGAAGTGATGCTTGCCACTCTGCATGAAGCATGCTTATTTTCACCTTTCTCAAGATGCTCTGTGAGTAAGTTGCTTGATATCTTGAACCACGCGAATGCATGATATACGCCCCCCCCCCCTTCTCCCCCTTTTCCACCACCGCTGTTTGATCAACCTGAAACAGAACAAGCAGAATGCATACTCACCCAAATGCGTGGATACCTGTATCAACGACCAGACGACACGCTCGAAATATTTCCGACACGTAGCGACCAAAACTGTAGGTAAAAACATGAAAAACGTGATTGATAAAATTTCTCTCTCTCTCTCTCTCTCTCTCTCTCTCTCTCTCTCTCTCTCTCTCTCTCTCTCTCTTTTCTCTCTCTCTCTCTCTCTCTCTCTCTCTTTCTTCCTCTTTCTCCCTCCCTACTCCCTCTCTCTATCTCTCTCTCTCTCTCTCTATTTAAAACACACACTCACTCATACAATACTATCTCATTTCCACACATATTATCTCTCTCTCTCTCTCTCTTTCACTCTATCTGTCTGTCTGTCTGTCTCAAACACACTCTATTATCCAGACAGTTGTCATGTTCCCATCTTCGTGTTGGTCGGCCCCTGCCCCTCCTTCCTGGTATCATGTTTTCTGCTATAATTGTTTCCAATCCGCCATGGCGTTTGATATGACCGAAATATTTCAGAGGATGCTATTTGTTAGCCAGTTTTCCTTAATTTTAAGATCTTTCAAGATGTCAGTATTTCTCCTCTTCTTTTGTCCAAGATATTCTGAGAATCTTTATATAGCATTTCAACTGAAAAGCCCCTATTCTCTTTCTTAAGGACTGAGAGATAGTCCACGACTCACATCCGTATGAAGCTACAGGGAAGATGCCTGCTCTCAAAATTCTACTATTGACCTCCTTGCTGGTGCTTAACCATAGACGTTTTAGGCTGTTTAATCTTTGCAATCCTATGGCCATTCTCATTTCAATTTCTGTCAAACAGTATAATGTGCAACATGATTAAAAGACGCCTTGTTGCCCCTAAGTGTTGTGTTGAGTTGTTGTACGTATTGATTATTTGTCTGTTTTGCTGCACTGTCCATATGATACTGGAGACTTTCACAACGACCGTTTTATCATAAAGTAGCTTGTCGCCTAGAGGCGCGACAACAGCCAATCTATCAGTCGGTTCGTTACCCCGCAAACCCGAATGACACTGACAGATGAGGGACAATGTTGAGAATGTACCCTATGAATGCTGCTAGCAGAGATGCGATCTGATCGGTTCCAATCAAGACAGCGACGTATAGCTCACATAGAGATCTGGACTGCATGTCAGCTTTCTTCGTGATTACTGAGCTTCCGATATAAGAACTTTTGAAAGAAGGATGGAAACATAAACAAGACCGTACAAAAGCAAAGGCTCTTTTTCCACGTCTTTTGGCGTAGTGAGTCTATACACGAATTCAGACGAATGCTAGGAATAAAGCCAGTCTTACAGGTCATCAAAGAACAACAAATGAAGTGGTTTGGACACCTAACAAGAATGCCCTGGTACTATCTGCCGCAGCGAGCCACACTAAAATGTTACAACGGGTATAAAGCGAGTGGAAGACCTCGGAAAAATGGAGTGATGACATTAAGAGCAGCCTTACAGAAATGAACATCAGTCTTAATAGTGCTTTTGACAGAGCTCATCAACGAATGTTACATCTCCCCCCAACACTCCGCCGAAGTACAAGGAGGAAGAGAAGAAGAAGAAGAAGAGCATATAGGGCTAGACCTATATTTTATGACCAATCGGCACTTGCTGGGTGATGTGGTCAGCATCACGCCGGCCCCCTTTACTTCCCAGGACTGAAGAAGACCCTAGCAACTACAGTAGTAGCCATTTTGTGAACAACATATCTGAACACTTACAGGTCAAAGGGCTCCTGATATAGGCCAAGTTCATGGCCTAAGAACTCGGCGTACAATGCCCAACCCTCCGCGTAGGCACTGTAGACAGGAAAATGAAAGGGCACGCTGTACAGGCGGCCATTTAACGGTTGGGCCCTATACAAGGGGATGTCGAAATGCTGGGAGTACAAGTCTTGGAAGTGGTGACCCGGATATGCTTCATGCAGGGTCAAGGGCATCATGGTGAAGGTCGACCTGTGGAGAAAAATGGAGTTCTGTTGTTGACTACAAAGATAGGGCAAAGCGGAGTGAAGGAATTTAATGCGAGCCCTATGTGGCACTTAAAGGATGATGATGAAGATGATGATGATGATGGTGGTGATAATGATGATGATGATAATAATTATTAAGATGATAATGATGATGATAAAAATGATGCTGATGATAATGATAATGACGATAATGATGATTAACAAGATGATGACGATGACAAAAATAATGATGATCATGACGACGATAATAATGATGATGATAAAAACAATGTTAATAATAATGATACTGATGAAAATAATGATGAAAATTTTTTTTGAATATTATTATAACAATGATGATGATGACAATGATTATGATAATGATGATAATGGTGATGATAAAGATGATGATAATGATGGAGATGATGATGATGTTGTTGATGATACTAATGATGTTGATAGTGAAGATGATGATAACTATGATGATAAAGATGATGATGATAATGATAATAATGGTGATGATGATAATGATTTTGTTAATGATGATGCTGATAATGATGACCATGATAATAACAGTGATGATGATCAAACTGAGAAAGGGGGTATAATAATAATATATTAGTGTACGATAATGATAACGATTTCATACTTATGACGGTTAAGTAGTAAGGATGTGTGATCAGTTCGCATGTGAAAGCGTTAGCAGGCAACAATTACACTGAAGATGCTGTCACGCGACATTTTCCTTTTCGTCGCTTCACCGTTGAGAGTATGCGGGCGCAGCAAACATAGACTGATTACTAACTTAGAGCTCTCGTATGTTACTGTGTCTGTATGCGTGACGTAAGTATTCAGTGACATTCTTTTTGCTATGTTAATACAGGTAACAATCTTTACCTGCTCAGTGAGATGCAGACCAAGAGTTAAGTTGAGTCAAGAATCGATACCACTGCACCCAGGGCATGTCCATGCATGCGCCGTCCTCATCTTCAGCAGCCAGCGCAGAGTTCCAATACTGATGGTAGCGGTAACAATCTGGTTATATGTCCGTCTTGCCTTTCCTCTGAGTGTAGTGAGCCGGCTAGACCCTCTGGTTACACCCAGGTGCCTCATTCTCTTCAGGCCATGATAATTTTCTATCTCTACTGGTTCCGTTGCTTGTTCCCAAAGAGCCTTGACCACATCTTGTCATGTATCAATTCACCACCCAGCGGTGCAGATCCAGCCAATCTGCCTGCCTGGTGGCGTGTTGGCAAATAGTAAATGGTTGTAATAAGCAGTAAACAAATGCATATGTCTTTTGCAAAAGAAAAGTGTCAGCGCTGGTAACCGCCGCTTCATTCAAGCCTCGCCATTGCAATAAATTTAATGATAAGGACAAAAATAATTATACCTTCCTCTTTTTTTTTTAATCGTTCACTAGCTGAAAGTAATCTCTAATGGAAAATTCTGAATGTTCGTCCACCTCCGGACTTTAGACACTTTTCCAGAATCTAAGTGTCGCATGCACATCGGTTTTACAGATCTGGCTTATTTGTTTGCAGAGTTGTTGTTGTTCCTTGTCTCTCAGGCAGGCGCAATCCGACTTCGAAGGATGCCACCAATTAATCGACTCCTACGACATGCTTGTAGGGGAGGCAGTGGGTCTATTCCTGTCTTCCCCCACAGTGGGGTCCCGGAACGGGGGTGGGGGATGATATAAGGATAATGACGACGGTGATGATAATGATGAAAATGATGATTTGATGAAAACGACGACAACGATGAAGATAAAGAGGAAGGTGATGGAGCCTTCCCCACATACGCTTTATCACAGAGTAGTTCGTTCGAGCGGCAGCAGCTAATCTATCAGCCTGCACGTTGCCTCGCACACCTGAATGTCCTGGACAGAAAATTAACAAAAGGCTCTTGACACATGTGAACCGTATCGTCACAAGAACATAACAATGAAACTGACCTTTTCTTCGGCTCCTTTAGATTCACATAAAACATACTGAGGCCGTACGATCCCCACGGACCGTCCCTCTCCACGGGAACAATTCTGTTGACGAAAGGAACAACTAGTTTCCATTTATTAATGAACAAGGCTCTGGATTTCTTCTTCTTCTTCTTCTTCTTCTTCTTCTTCTTCTTCTTCTTCTTCTTCTTCTTCTTCTTCTTCTTCTTCTTCTTCTTCTTCTTCTTCTTCTTCTTCTTCTTCTTCTTCTTCTTCTTCTTCTTCTTCTTCTTCTTCTTCTTCTTTTTCTTCTTCTTCTTCTTCTTCTTCTTCTTCTTCTTTTTCTTCTTCAACTTCTTCTTCTTCTTTTTCTTCTTCAACTTCTTCTTCTTCTACTTCTTCTCATCCTCCTCCTCCTTTTTCTTCTTCTACTACTTATTCTTCTTCTTCTTTTTCTTCTTCACATTCACTGGCTGTAAACTCCTGCGGAAAGTTTTGGTTGTTCGTCCACTTCTGAACTTTAGTCTTGTCCCAGAACCTGAGTGTTGCGCGCACATCTGCTTTACAGATCTGACTAATTTCCCCAACATAGGACGCAATTTTGTCGTTATTTTAGAGCCCTAACCCGGCTGTCCTCAGCGGCCCCAAAATAACTTAACGGTTAAACTGGGTTTCTGGGACGTGCGTGGGGGGATTCTCATCCAAAAGGTGACACCTTGTTGTATCATTTGGTATGCGGCCCCGGTGCGGTTGAAAGTCACTAATGCTGGATCCTAGTGTGGGTTCCGAGAGCCCAGTTTAGGGGTGAGATGGGAGAAGAAAAATAAAACCGCTGGGTCATAAAAACAAAGTTAAAGTTTAAAAGTTTGTTACGTATCTTTAACAGGACGTTGGAGAAACCACGACTAGCTCTAGATATATTCAATAACAAATGTTGCAAATTAATTAAACTGCAGTTCAATTTGTGTATAAATCTACTGGATAACAATTGTTACCACCGACCGGCCTCGCCAGCCTCACAAAAACGGGAATTTCGGTTTAAGCTGAATGAACTTATATCTGGAGCTGATCGCGATTTCATTAGGCAATTTTCGTTCAGCAGTTTTCCGAGCCCATATCAGAAAGAGACAATCTACATTCTTTAGTTATATGATGAGAAAGGGGGAAAAAACTGGAGTACACTGAGACAGTAGGAAAGTTGGAGGGAAGGAGAGGCAGCGGGAGACCGAGATAAAAGATGCTGGACAGTTTGACATCATGACATGGAGGATCGTCTGTGTCAGAGTTGACTGAAAGTAAATGAGACAGAAGGTTGTGGATAGACATGACTACCAACGCCAGACGGCATGGACTATGGGAGACCATCTGTGTCAGAGTTGATTGAAAGTACACGAGACAGAAGGTTGTAAATAGACATGACCACTAACGCCACACGAACATGGACTATGAAATATCATCTGTGTCAGAGTTGATTAAAAGTACACGAGACAGAAGGTTGTGGATAGACATGACTACCAACGCCACATGGCATAAACTTAAAGAAGAATAGGTTTGCAATTTCTCTTTATACCACTGCTGAAACCAACGCAAAGCGGTGGCTGCCAAAACGCCCGCAGCTGGTATCGAACCCAACATCACAGAATTACAAGGGGCCTTCGAAACGCCTGAGCCACGTGTCGTAAAAAAGCAACTAATTAAAGTTTTGCTGAAATCAGATGTGGCGAACTAAATGGTGCAAATATCGCAGCCTATTTGTAAACCACAAAACCTCGCTATAAAAGGCGAGCGCAGAGCAAGATTTCACGCTGTAACTCTGATGTGATACTTTTTTTCCTTGTCAACAGTTTTATTTATAATCAATTTTTTTATAATAGAAAACAAATTCCAGTGGACAAACAGGTGAGGAAAAGACGCTGACGTTGGATAGGACACACGCTGAAAAATCCTGAGAACAATATAACTAGAATGTCTTTGCTCTAGAATCAACACGGGCATCGAAATAAAGACAGACTGAAAACAATTGGAGAATAAAACTACAGAGTGAAGGATACAGGGTGAGCTGTATGCAATAGTGAAGGGTAGAACGACAGGGGTTGATTTGGTTGGGGGCCTATGTTCCATTGAAGGACAGAAGGCAGAAGAAGAAAAGAAGAAGAATTAGCAAGTTCCCTTCTTTCCGCTACTGCCATCTATCTTGGCTGGATCCCCCAAGACAAACATCGTGATGTTGTTTGAAGATGGATCGGGTTGCCAGATAACTGGTGCAATCTATTAAGTGGACAGATGGGTTTTCGATCCACCCAGCGACATCTGTGCACTAGGTCGTGTGCATGTGAAAAACAGGGGAGATAAGGAGGGTAGTGATTGAGGTGGGGGAAAAAGGGGGTAGGGGGAGGAAGATTTATATTTTTTTAGGTGAGAGATTAGAGAGAGAGAGAGATGAGAGAGAGAGAGAGAGAGAGAGAGAGAGAGAGAGAGAGAGACGAGGCAGAATGTAAGAGACAGAGACATAGAGAGAGAAAGATAGACACAGGGGAAATAAAAAGAGAGGGAGAAGTACAAGAATGCTAGAGAGAAACAGAGACAGAGACAGAGAGAGACAGAGACAGACAGAGAGAGAGACAGAGACAGGGATGAGATGATAGAATGTAAGAGAGAAACAGAGAGAGAGAAAGATAGAAAGAAAGAGAGATGGGGGAGAGACAGAGAGAGTGTTGAGATAATAGAATGTGAGAGACAGAGAGAGAGAGCGAGACAGAGAGAGGGATGATATAATAGAATATGAGAGAGAGAGAGAGAGGAAGACATAGAGAGAACGAGAGACAGAGAGAAGGATGAGATACAAAAAATATGAGAGACAGACAGATAGAGAACGAGAGAGAGAGGGATGAGATAATAGAATGTGAGAGAGAGACAGAGAGAGGGATAAGATAGCAGAATGTGAGAGAGCCAGAGAGACAGAGAGGAGGAGAGACAGAGAGAGGAATAAGATAATAGATTGTGTGAAAGAGAGAGAGAGAGAGAGAGAGAGAGAAAACGAGAGACATACAGAGGGATGAGATAATAGAATGTGAGAGAGAGACAGAGAGGATGAGAGAGACAGAGAGAGGGATAATATAATAGACTGTGTGAGAGAGAGAGAGAGACAGAGAGAAAACGAGAGACAGTTTGATAATAGAATGTGAGAGAGAGAGACAGAGAGGAGGAGAGAGACATAGAGAGGGCGAAACAGGGGGGGGGGGACAGAAAGGGAGAGGTCTTTTGCTTCTTTTTCACCTTCTTCTCCTAATCCTTCTGTAACTGATTTAGACATTAAGGGTGCTCTTATTACTTAGACATTTTATATGATATTAAATGGGGTCTACTGGATCTGTCACGCTAGACTAGTATCAGAGATACGACTCATCGGGTCATTAAGTCCATCTATGCCGTCCCCCATGTGAAGAAAGGAAGCATTCTAACCATTTTTTTTTTTTTTTATAGAAAGAAAAGGGTACCGGTACACAGCATAAGGTATCTAGTGAAAGGTGCCGTAGGAAGCACAAGGTGTCTATTACAGTAGCGCTGAAAAATGTTTGCTTTATGAAAGGTGTCAGTGGTGCGCACCGTTTCGTACCCTCCGAAAAAGCTCTATTTTTAAGCAACCTCGCATGGGGACAATCAGCAGAGGTATCCCCAGGGTGGCTACTGCATTAGGAGACTGAGCACACCTGGGAATGCCCAGTGTGCTGTTGCCTTGATTGTAATAACATGACATAACACAGAGCAGCTAACTGTAGACAGTGACGCCGGAACTGGTTGTTCAGACACCTTAGCCTTTCCCCCTAACCCTTTCTTTTTAATTTCCCCTCCCCCCCAAAAAAAAATTCCTTAAATGGGGCAAGCCTAGCCCCTGGGCCCCCTTTATCAAATTTGCAAGGGCCTTAAAACGCCCCCCCCCCCCCACCCCTCCCCCAACCAAGCATACCAGTTCTCTTTTGAATTCTTTCTGTACCGATCAACTCACCATACGTTCTTGTAAGTCTAAGTTCAAGGCAGTGTCCGTGCTCTCTTCTCTCACAGAGGTTTGAGGTTTGAACAACGGACCAACAACATGGCACAAGGGTAGTAACCCATAAGTGCTCCGTACTACTTCTAACTCAAGTCTGTGTTTGAAAAAGCTCAGCACAGTGCACAGGCTATGTAGCACCGGCGAGGATCCTGAAATACATTTTGTAGGTAGATTTTTAATTCCAAATTTTTCCCGGGCAGCCGCGTTAGGCTACTCTTTTCCATTTTTAACTGCCAAGGGATTTTTTTACGTGCGCAACTACCCAGAGACCAGGGGGAATGGCTGAACGTCCAAGTCCACGTGAAAAAAAATCCCAGCCCTTACTGGAGATTGAACCTGGAACCACCAGCAGTCAAGGCGGACACCATACCTCGAGACCACGTAGCTACCTTTCTCTCACAGAAAGATGTATTATCAACATCCCTGTCTATACCTTGGACTAGAGTATCTTACGGCAAGCTCCAGGGGAAGAGGTCCCAGGGAGGACATAAAAAGCGCTATAAGGACACTCAAGACTGTTCTTAATTCTTCTGGCATCAACACAGTGATGTGGGAGGCTGCTGCACAAGACCGTTCTGGGTTGCGTACGTCCCTCAGTCATGGTGCATCGGCCTGCCAGGCAGCGGAGGTTACACAGGCAGAGAAACGGAGGCGGACTAGAAAGAATCGTACTGCTAATCCCACACTTACTGCGGCTTCCATCTGTTTGTTGTCTGCACTGCTCAAGAACTTTCCGGGCTCACACTGGACTAATCAGCCACCTTTGTACTCATAATCATTGATGATTACTACTTTGGACGGACAACATCTTGGACAGCCAAAAAGAGCCACCAAGAGGTTTTGAAAGAGGCGTGAGCCCGAAGACAACTAATCACAAACATCAGAAGGAGACAGTCATCATTTTTTCGGCCATGTTATGAGAAGAGGGAAAACTGAACATGTTGTGACCACTGGAAAGATCTGTGGAAGGAGAGATAGAGGAAGACAACGAGAGAAGATTCTTGACAGTTTTATTGCACGGCATGGAGGTGTGTCAGCACACAAACTGATACATGCTGCGGATTGTGGAGAGGCGTGATCGCCCACGACAGTCAGCAAGGCACCTAATGATGATGTGTCTATATTGCAAGTTTAACCAATCCTGTCTCTGCTGAACTCTGTGAGATAGGAGGGGTTAAAGGCATAACCGTGTGGGACTGACAGAGTTAAGTGGGTGTTTATACGTATCATATTTCTCCCCAACATATTATGTCATATGTATTTGCTTTTTAATACATATAACAATGAATATGTTTTTTTATTATTGTTATTACTGCGGGCTGTAACAACATTTAACCCCTTCTGAGCCACCATACCCTCTATCAAAATAAAGGGTGAGGCCTCTGCCCTCTCCGCCCCCGCTCCCCATGTTTTACACCCCAGCAACCATGACTGTAGACACTATAGAGCAGCGTTTTTCAACCTGCCGGTCGCGACCCTTTTTGAGTCGAACCACCCTCTCTCATGGGTCGCCTAAGACCGTCGGAAAACACATATTCATTTACGTAATGAAGAAAGGTAGGGTGGGAAAAGGGGGGGGGGGGGAGACGCGTGGTTCGAGGTATCTTGTCCGCCTCGAGTGCTAAAGGTTTCGGGTTCAATCTCCGGTGAGGGCTGGGACTTCTAGTAATTCCCCCCTGGTCTCTGGGTAGTGAGATCGGGCGCCCGTGTGCATTGTTGTGACGTTAAAAAAAAAGTCTCTTGACAGTTGGAAATCGAAAAGAGTAGCCTAACGGCGCTGCCCTGACAAAATTTGGAGTTAAAAACTACCTAAAGTATTTCAGGATCCTCACCGGTGCTACAGAGTCTGTGCACTGGGCTGAGTTTTTTTGGCCATGATATTGATCCGTTGTTCAAAACCTCAAAACGTTAAGTTTAAAAAAAAAGTGTTTTGGGGGTCGCCACAACATGAGGGAACTGTATTAAAGGGTCGCCACAACATGAAGGAACTGTATTAAAGGGTCGCCACAACATGAGGGAACTGTATTAAAGGGTCGCCACAACATGAAGGAACTGTATTAAAGGGTCGCCACAACATGAGGGAACTGTATTAAAGGGTTGCAGAAAGTTTGAGAACCTCTGTTGTAGAGGTATCTCCCGCGCACACGATGATGATGATTACACTCACGTGACTGGTGCTATGGAAACGTTGTAGAACATACTCTCCAAGCGAGGGATTATCTGATCATCCAACATGGCGCGGTACTTCTCCAAGATTTGTTCCTGTGATCAACAAACCAAAGAATGGAATTAAAACACGGGTTCCTTTCTGTTTAGCGACAACTCAAGCAAGATTTAAGGAAGGGTAGGGTCAGTAGTAGCCGCTATTCATTTAACATTAACTCGAAACCCCCACTGGCGTCCGTGGCTTAGGCGTTGCGAGTCCGACTCGTACCGCGATCGAAACCCACTACTGGCTGCGTGTTTT
Organism: Candidula unifasciata; assembly: GCA_905116865.2. Lineage (NCBI taxonomy): Eukaryota > Metazoa > Mollusca > Gastropoda > Stylommatophora > Geomitridae > Candidula > Candidula unifasciata. Next base: position 979,765 of record CAJHNH020002773.1, read on the forward strand.
TATCATGGTATGGGACATCGCAGGTCGACCCAGTCTAAAATGGGTACCAGGATGGGATGTCCTGGGAAAGTAAAGACAGCCGGCGTAATGCTGACCACCGAGTTCTGATTGTCTGTAAAAATATGGGCGCTCTTCCCAAATGCCCGATGCGCCTAAAGGCGTGGAAAGGGATCTTTACTTTTTTTTTAACTAACCCCCCCCCCCCCCCCCTCTCCCACATTTCCCCCTTATAATATGGGATGTCCCTAAATCACGTGTGATGTGGTCACTTAACAGAAAAAAATCATAATACGCATTGGTAAGGAAAGAACAGATTTTTAAAAACATGCATAAAATGTGGAACCGTAAATTTTTCATCATCATCATCAATAATTTTAACTTTTGCCGTTAAGCGTTGTGAGCAGGAATCTAGGTCATAGTTCATAGTTCATGTTAGAGATTATCTTCATCGCACATTGGAAATGACCATAAGAGCACCGATCTCCTCGTGAGTATGTCTCCAAGTGTTTTTAGGCTAACAACTCCCATTCTGTTCTGGGTGGTGTAACGACGGGTGGCTCCCGGGTGGATTTCCTGTCCCGCTGCTCCAGCTGGTACACCCAGGGTATGCAGTCTATTCAGTGAAAAGTCAATGTCCAAGAAACTGAAAGCTTCATCGTCCAAGTCCTTTTGAGAAAAAAAATGAAAAGGTCGACCACTTTCAGACTGCTGCTAGCTAGCCGAGGCTGCTAACAGTCTCCGCCTATATTTGTGTCACTTTCGTGACTAAATTCTAGTGTTTGCGCCATTTCTGGGCTTGATGCCTCGATTCGAGTCAGACCGCTCGTCCTCCACCCTGTAGTTAGCTGTGCGTTTCTTCCCTTTTTTTTTTTTTTTAGTGTTTCTTCTCAGTGTTATCTCTCTCTGATTTGGCCAGGCGAAAGCTTCATAGCGTTTAGTCTCTCGTATGGCATTGATGATGTCTTTCCTGTCCTTAGAGGACCCATTTCTGATAGTCGTACTGCCGGCCAGAGCATCTACTCTCTCATTGCTTTTCACACCAGCATACCCTGAGACAAAAATTATGGTGACTTTGCAAAAGGTTGCGTGCGGTATCAGATTGAGCCACTGTTTCCGTATGTACCCCGCCTTGATCGTCTGTAGCATGCTGACTGAGTCGCTTAGCAAATGTATTTTGGTGAACTCCTGAGTTTTCGGCCATTCTAGGACCTTTGCCACAGCCATGAGCTCCATTGTCATGCTGCTGGTGGTAGAAGCAAAGGCTCCACTGTCTTCTTTGATGACTTTTCTTTTGGTTCTTGCCGTGAAAGCCCATTCATGTCGCTTCTGACAAATCACAGAACCATGTGCATATACATCAGCATCTTGTGTGTTCCTACACCAATGCTTTCACTTCTGCATTAACTACTTGTGTTGAGAGAGAGAGAGAGAGAGAGAGAGAGAGAGAGAGAGAGAGAGAGAGAGAGAGGGAGGGAGGGAATGAGGGAGAAAAAGGGAGAGAGGGAGAGGGACAATGGGAGAGAGGGAGGTATAGAAAAAGGGAGAGAGGGAGATTGAGAGAGAGGGACAGAGAGGAAGGGAGAGAAAGAGGGAGAGAGAGAGGAGGATGGAGGGAGAGGGAGAGAGAGAGGAAGCGAAAGGGGTGTAGAAAAAGAGGGAGAGAGGGAGAGGGAGAGAGATGGAGGTAGAGAGAGGGAGAGAGAGGAAGAGAGGGAATAAATGTAGAAACCACATTGTAACATCGAGACAAAGAAGAAATTGTAAAACACACACTCACACACACACACAACCACGCAGAGAGACAGAGAGAGAGGGGTAGAGGGAATAAATGTAGAAACCACCTTGTAACATCGAGACAAAGAAGAAATTGTAGAACACAAACACACACTCACACACAACCACGCAGAGAGAGAGAGAGAGAGAGAGAGAGAGAGAGAGAGAGAGAGAGAGAGAGAGAAAGGAAAATAAATGTCGAAACCACCTTGTAAAATCGATACAAAGAATACATTTTAGAACACACACACACAACAACGCAGAAAGAGAGAGAGAGAGAGAGAGAGAGAGAGAGAGAGAGAGAGAGAGAGAGAGAGAGAGAGAGAGAGAGAGAGAGAGAGGATAAATGTTGAAACCACCTTGTAACATTGAGGCAAAGAAGAAATTGTAAAACACACACAACCGAAATAATACCCTCTGCCTTAGATAAGTACCCCACTCTATTCCACACACATTCAAGTTAATTATCATAGGCTAGCTACACAGTTCCCTTCTCCCTTTTCGGACCATTTCAATGATCTTTCTGCTGCCATCACGCAAGCTCCAACACTTTTAGATACGTCCACGATTATCCGCAGGCAGAAAAAAGGGCTCCCCATTCTGATGGGCTGTATTCATCTGTGCGTGTTATCCTTTTCCTCATTCGTCAATTGTGATTTATTTTGATCGCTTTTTAAAGTTGCTTTTCCTTTCCTAGCGGGAACAAAAGTGCACAGCTATTTATTTTGGGGGTTTTCCCGTCCTGGGAGAAGATTGATCGATTCGCCCATAGCATTTCGGGCATTGATTTTACTTGGACTTTCCTTTTTAGAACACATGGTGAGAGATCGGTAGTTTGTTAAGGTGGCTGACAAGCCAACGGTTGAACACACAATCAGGCATACAGAGGGAAGGGACACAGCTGTTATACTGTTATACCTCCAATGGAGTCTTCAGGCCACGATTGGGAAAGGGGGATATTGGTGAGGGATGGAGTGCTTGTAGAATAGCCCCACTGTTAACAACGATATGAATGAATGAATGAATTTTTACCACACCAGGACTTCACACAAGCGATAAACACCCGATGACACAAAGTGCCACCATGTGGGTGAGGATCACCGTGGAGAGGTCCCGGTAACCGCGTTCAGACAATTGGCCATATTTATGGCCTGCCTATATTGCGGCCCCTGGCAAAAGCCAGAGTGGGGCTTCAAATAACAAAAAATTACGTCCTGAAAAGGACGTAATTGTAACATTAACTAGAAACAACGATATGGTCAAAGCGCCTTATTAAGGCGTTGTGGAAATCGGAAGTGTTGAGACGAAAGATGCAGATATTGGTGCCTAAGTATAAACCCCATTACAAATTTAAGGGCGAAGGAGAGGAAGAGGAGAAGGGGTCGGATAATAATTAGAAAAAGTGGAAGAAAAAGGTAGTAATAAAGATGATGATGAGGAGGAGGAGGAGAATGAGGAAGAAAAAGAAGAAGAAGAAAAAGAAGAAGAAGAAGAAGAAGAAGAAGAAGAAGAAGAAGAAGAAGAAGAAGAAGAAGAAGAAGAAGATGAAGAAGAAGAAGAAGAAGAAGAAGAAGAAGAAGAAGAAGAAGAAGAAGAAGAAGAAGAAGAAGAAGAAGAAGAAGAAGAAGAAGAAGAAGAAGAAGAAGAAGAAGAAGAAGAAGAAGAAGAAGAAGAAGATGAAGAAAAAGAAGAAGAAGAAGAAGAAGAAGAAGAAGAAGAAGAAGAAGAAGAAGAAGAAGAAGAAGAAGAAGAAGAAGAAGAAGAAGAAGAAGAAGAGGAAGAAGAAGAAGAAGAAGAAGAAGAAGAAGAAGAAGAAGAAGAAGAAGAAGAAGAAGAAGAAGAAGAAGAAGAAGAAGAAGAAGAAGAAGAAGAAGAAGAAAAAGGAGGAGGAGGAGAAGAAGAAGAAGAGAAGAAGAAGAAGAAGAAGAAGAAGAAGAAGAAGAAGAAGAAGAAGAAGAAGAAGAAGAAGAAGAAGAAGAAGAAGAAGAAGAAGAAGAAGAAGAAGAAGAAGAAGAAATAGAAGAAGCAGAAGAAGAACAACAACAAAAAACAACAACATCAATATCATCATTATCATCAACAACAACAACAATAACAACAACAAGGTATCACCATAAAATATCTTGTTGACATAACCAACCAGCAAGTAGACAAATAGACACTAGATTAGCAAATAAATAATCAGTCAGACACACAGACAAACAGACAGGAACAGACAGACAGACACATCTGACCGACTGGACAGATTAAAACACGATGCCTCATACTGGCTGGACAATGGTCACCTTAGTATGGTTGTAAAATTTCGGAATGTTTTCTACAAATTTAAAGAATGATTTGAGGTCGCCATCGAACCCAACACTGGACATCACCTGTGAATAAACAATCAATAATTGATTTGAGTTGCGATGAGTTTCAAGATGTATTTTTTATTCAGTTCATTCAAGTCTCATTTTCTAATGTTATTTCAGTTTTAACATAAGCATTAGTGCATTGGTTATTGGGTGCAATTTAAATAACAAAGGCTTTATTTAATACAAATATATTGTTAATTTAAGCACACGGAGTAAAGCTATCACAGATGGTGTAATGCTTCGACGAGAGACAAGATAAACGAATCATCAACTACTGTTTGTGTAGTGAAACTTACCTCTTTAATCTTCTTCTCAATCCGAGCCACTTCTTTGACACCCAGTTCAAACACCTCATTGGCCGTGACATCGTATCCCAGGTACCACTTGAGGCAGGCTTCGTAGTACTCTATCCCCTGGGGCAGCGAGTGGACTCCGGGCTGCTCCCTGGTGGCATCCAAGTAATCCTACACAAAGTAATAGTAGATAGGTCGATCGTAGTGCTGGTAGTGGTGGTGATAGTGGTGTGGTATGATGGTTGTAATAGTAGTGGCGGAAAGGGTTGTGGTGGTGGTAGCGGTAGTAGTAGCGGCTGTGGTGGTGTTAGTAGTAGTAGTAGTATTAGAAGCAGTAGTAGTAGCACTAATAGTAGTAGTAAGTGCAGCAGCGGTAATGATTGTGGTGGTAGTAGCTGAAGTAGTAGTAGTAGTAGTAGTAGTAGTAGTAGTAGTAGTAGTAGTAGTAGTAGTAGTAGTAGTAGTAGTAGTAGTAGTAGTAGTAGTAGTAGTAGTAGTAGTAAAAGTAGTATTAGAAGCAGCAGTAGTAGCAGTAATAGTAGTAGTAAGTGTAGCAGCGGTAATGATTGTGGTGGTAGTAGCTGAAGTAGTAGTAGCAGTATTAGAAGCAGTAGTAGTAGCAGTAATAGTAGTAGTAAGTGCAGCAGCGGTAATGATTGTGGTGGTAGTAGCTGAAGTAGTAGTAGCAGTATTAGAAGCAGCAGTAGTAGCAGTAATAGTAGTAGTAAGTGTAGCAGCGGTAATGATTGTGGTTGTAGTAGCTGAAGTAGTAGTAGTAGTAGTAGTAGTAGTAGAAGTAGTATTAGAAGCAGCAGTAGTAGCAGTAATAGTAGTAGTAAGTGTAGCAGCGGTAATGATTGTGGTGGTAGTAGCTGAAGTAGTAGTAGCAGTATTAGAAGCAGTAGTAGTAGCAGTAATAGTAGTAGTAAGTGTAGCAGCGGTAATGATTGTGGTGGTAGTAGCTGAAGTAGTAGTAGTGACAGTCGTAGTTAGTAGTAGTGGTGGCATTAGTAGCAGTATAAGTAGCAGCAGTAGTAGTAATAAAAGTAGTAGTATTAGTAGTAGCAGCAATAATAATAGTAGTTGTAGTAGTAGTAGCTGTTGTTGTAATAGTAGTAGAAGTAGCAGAAACAGCAGCATTAGCCTAGGAATGTGTTATTGTCGACAAACAGTTGAACATACCAGCACATTGGCAGACATATAAAGAGGCAAGCAAACAGACAGATGAATAGATGGACAGACACACGTGTAGGCAGACAGGCAGATATAAATATGTATATACCAGCATGGGTAGAGAAGGATGAATAGACCAACAAATAGACAGGAAGGCAGACAGAGAGACAAATGGATAGACTGAGACGTAGATAGATTGATAAGCAACTAGGCAGACTAACAGGTATTGAGGTGGACTCATGTGAACAAAATGCCATGGACCGATTTATGTGGAAAGGGCATATCAGGAAGGGAATGAGAGTGGCGGAAGAAAAGATTGCAGAAAGCATGAGAGCTGAGCGTCTGAAAAGAAACGGATTAAACACAAATGTTGACAACAATGGTTCTGAAATCCCATGCTATCATTGTGGACAACTTTTCTTGACACTGGCGGGTCTTGCTAGTCACACTCGCCATCGCCATGGGCTGTGAGCTCATGATTCCTCATAGCGCAATATTACAGGAGCGTCTGGAAAGACGGAAAGGTGCCAAATCAAAGCTAGTCATAGTAGGACAGACAGACCAGCGAGACATAACAAGTTATGTAGGTACGTAAAGTCGGCAGCTCTATCCTGTTGTCAAAACGTAATGTAAATTTGTTTAAATGCATTTGATGAAAACAGGAATGTATGTATGTAAGTTGTATCCCACTAGGACATCACACAAAGTGCCACCATGCGGATAAGGATCACCACTGGAGAGGTCCCAGAGACCCCCTTTAGCCGCTAGGCCATATTTATAGCCCGGCTATACTTAGGGCCCCCGGCAAAAGCCAGGTTGGGGCTTCAAATAACGAAAAGTTGCTTCCCATATGTGGACCAATAGTACAACACTTAATAAAAACAAGAACTAATTTACTTTTTTACGAGCACTACTACCATAACATAAATAATAAAGAAGACATTTTATGTTTCCGTATAATCTGAAAAAATCCCAGAGCCTGTCGAAAGAAATAAAGAGAGGCAAGAATAAAAATACATCATACATCACTTCAGCAATGCTCAACTATATAAACCTAACGGACGAGCACCCATCTCTCCTTTGTCACGAATGAAAGATTGAGTATTTGTTTTCAAAGCATCCAGGAGCCAAAGTTATTGCTCTTATGAGGGACGCCTTTATCCCGTGATTCCAGATTGGCTAACCTTTCCCCGGATATTTCCAAGAAGTTTACTTTTCATTTCCGTAATTTCCCACGAGAATGGGAAGGATGTTGTTGATAAGTCAAGAATTACAATGCAGACTGGCGTGGAAATAACATAAACAATTTCACTGTCTGAAACTGTCATAACAAAGTTTGCCAGCGTCTAGATGCGTTAGGGGTTTTGCCCGGAAAAGAGTCTAATTTGGGCGCGGACGTTGCAACATATGTACAGTTTGAATTAATGCTCGAGTTTACAGGAAAGACAACGTTGGGTGTAAAACGCAAACGTATAGTTAGTGTAAAAAGGCAAAATGCTCAAGAAGTAATTTAACTAATTACAAATTCCCTGCTGCTACTGCTGTTCTTACTGCTATTACTGCTGTCGCTTCTACTATTACTGCTCTTGCTGATACTACTGCTGCTACTTCTATAGCTGCTCTTGTTGAAATTACTGCTGCTAATACTATTACTGCTGCTTTCTGCTACTACTACTACTGCTGCTGCTGCTATTATTACCACTGCTGCTGCTGCTGCTACTCCTGCTTCTACTGCTAGTGCTGCTGCTGCTACTACTACAACTACAATTATTACTATCATCAATATCTTCTTCTACTTCTTTTTCTTCTGCGTTGTTTTTAAAAGTGAGGTTAGCTCGTTGTGATGTGATTTACAGCTAGGCTGCGATATCTGCGTCTTTCCTATCCTACCGGCACATCATATTTCAACGCAACAGTTAATTAATCCTCTTTGAACGACATGTTTGTAAGCGAAAACATACCCACCCCCCCCCTCCCACCCCCGGTCCCACAGGTCTAAATGAGGTCCCCTGAATAAAACTAAACTATGGCGATATAACAAGGAGCTGAAGGTAGGGTGAAACGAATGTCATGCGTAGTGTACTGGGCAAATAGGGCTAGACCTGTAGTATCCAGTCGGTAGCTGAAGTATTCA
>CAJHNH020002773.1:992491-1009991 GCA_905116865.2 Candidula unifasciata
TAACGAAAATGTTAAATGTGACTTCACCCCACGTTTGCTTGACTCGCACAGGTGAGACACTGAGCCTCGTAAACAGGTAAGCAAATCATTTATGGTTCATCTTCCTGCCTCACGCAAATATTTGTTTACTTTTGTCAAATGTAAGGCTAACAAAATTGCCAAGAATGTTTTATTTACCTTCACTAGTTATGGCAATTTGGCATTTGATTCATCATCATCATGTACCCTGCCAACTGGCGTAGGCGCTCATGCGTGTCCACAGATCAGGATCCCTGGTTGACTGGAACAGCTCCCTCTATGCCATCCTTTCAGCCCATCCAGCATCATCTCTCTTGGTCTGCCTCTACACCCATTTCCCACTGATCTTTCCACTTGTCACGATGTTCTCCAATGTCTCTTTTTCTTATTACTTGGCCAAAGAACAGGGTTTGTCTCTTTCTTCTTGTTGCATATAGAGATCTACTTTCATTAGCTTCTTTCAAGCAATCGTTGTAAGTTAGTTAGGAAGGCCAAATAAAAGATGGGTGCAGGATGAGGCGGATGATCTCCAGATGGGTGTATCGGACACGGGACATCTTGCTTATAATCGAAAAGTTTCTGGAGGGTTGTTATTGGACAAAGGTTTTGCAAACGAAAGGACATGCTACTTATTGACTGGCTGACTGACTGACTGACTGACTGACTAACTGACTGACTGACTGACTGACTGACTGACTGACTGACTGACTAACTGACTGGCTGATTGACTAACTGACTGACTGACTGACTAACTGACTGACGTTTAAGTTGATTTGCTTCAAAGATTCTTTCCGGGAAATCCTACAGGTTCATTGCCGATTTCGTTAGCATTCGTGGGCGATAGGTCTTTCTATTCTTCTTCATCTTTTGTCGTCTCACTGATACCAGGATGTAGCCCAGTGTCGGGGTTCTGTCGTCTCGCTGATACCAGGTTGTATCTCACTGTCGTGCTTTTGTCGTCTCACTGATACCAGGTTGTATCTCACTGTCGTGCTTTTGTCGTCTCGCTGATACCAGGTTGTATCTCACTGTCGTGCTTTTGTCGTCTCACTGATACCAGGTTGTATCTCACTGTCGTGCTTTTGTCGTCTCACTGATACCAGGATGTAGCCCAGTGTCGTGGTTTTGGCGTCTTACTGATACCATGTTGTATCTCACTGTCGTGGTTTTGTCGTCTCACTGATACCAGGTTGTAGCCTAGTATTGTGGTCTTGTCTCTCACTGATACAAGGTTGTAGCCCAATGTCGTGTTCTGTCGTCTCGCTGATACCAGGCTGTAGCCCAGTGTCGTGTTTTGTTGTCTCACTGATACCAGGTTGTAGCCCAGTGTCGTGGTTTTGTCGTCTCGCTGATACCAGGTTGTAGCCCAGTGTCGTGGTTTTGTCGTCTCGCTGATACCAGGTTGTAGCCCAGTGTCATGGTTTTGTCGTCTCGCTGATACCAGGTTGTAGCCCAGTGTCATGGTTTTGTCGTCTCGCTGATACCAGGTTGTAGCCCAGTGTCATGGTTTTGTTGTCTCACTGATACAAGGCTGTAGCCTAGTGTCGTGGTTTTGTTGTCTCACTGATACCAGGCTGTAGCCCAGTGTCGTGTTTTGTTGTCTCACTGATACCAGGCTGTAGCCCAGTGTCGTGGTTTTGTTGTCTCGCTGATACCAGGTTGTAGCCCAGTGTCGTGGTTTTGTCTCTCACTGATACAAGGTTGTAGCCCAGTGTCGTGGTTTTGTCTCTCACTGATACAAGGTTGTAGCCCAGTGTCGTGGTTTTGTCTCTCACTGATACAAGGTTGTAGCCCAGTGTCATGGTTTTGTTGTCTCGCTGATACCAGGCTGTAGCCCAGTGTCGTGTTTTGTTGTCTCACTGATACCAGGTTGTAGCCCAGTGTCGTGGTTTTGTCGTCTTACTGATACCAGGTTGTAGCCCAGTGTCGTGGTTTTTTGTATTTGTCTTGTCCTTCTCGTGTGGCTTAGCTAAGGAATTTCTTCATCTTTAGTGCAGGTTTCAGCTGCACCATTTAATCATCGCTTTTTTAACCTTCCTCCCAGATATTCTGCTGTAAAAAGTCTAACATTCAGTTTGGTCTGGCTGCATTTTCACTGCATTGCTGAACCGTTTCATTCTTTTTCAATATAATTCAGAAATGGGGATAGGGTTAAGACTGAAATGTGAAATTCTCAAGAAGAATGACAGCCAACAACCCACACCAACAGTTCTACTTACCTTGTCTATAAATTTCTTTAATCGATTTACAGTTTGATTGACTTGGTTGATCAACGTTCTCGCTTTTTCCCACATCCGGACTCTGTTAGTGAACAAATCAGGCATAAGACAATCACGATCTGCATAAAGAAACATGTCGTACAAAACATCTTTATTGTCGAGCAGTGCTACAAGTGCCAGACATTGTCCCTTACAATAAACCCTGCAAGGCAATCAATAGCTATGAAAATGAGATGTCTGTGTAGTGCATTAGGTGTGAGCAGAAGAGACCAAATCAGGTAGGAAGTCACAAGATAAAACGTTGGGACGGAACCAATTCTAAATTACACACAAAGACAGCAAAACAAATGGTTTGGCCACTTAGAGAGAATGTCTTGTGATACTATACAATACAGGGCATAGGCTAAGCGAGAAGAAAGACGTAGAGCACGAGGTAGACCAAGAACAAAATAAACAGATAACATCAAAGAAACTCTACAACCGCACGATGTGTTTATGGTCGAGACGGTCTTATATCTCCCTCGAACAACGAATCGGTAAAAGAGGAGGTGAAAAAGACAATGACGATCTCAGAGAATGTACAGCAAGGATGAGAGAGCGAGAGAGAGAGGGGGGCAGAGAGAGACAGAGCGAGAGACAGAGAGCACCAGAGAGAGTCAGCTAGAGTGAGAGAAAGAGTCAGTGAGAGAGAATGAGAGAGACAGTGTGAGAGAGAGAGAGAGAGACAGAGAGCGACAGAGAGAGCGACACCGATAGAGAGCGCAAGAGAGAGAGAGAGAGAGAGAGAGAGCAAGAGAGAGCGAGAGACAGCACAGACAGACACAGAGAGAGTGTGTGTTTTGGAGATTGCTTGAAGCCAACCTGCATTGCAGAAACACGACCTGACTGTCGGACTCATTTATCGTGCACCCTCCCTCTGCCAGACCCCACTTCAAGATGTAGCTCTATCCTTCTTCTCCTCTTTCCCCTGCATTCTCTTTCTTCTTCTTTTCACCCTCCACCTCCACCCCCCCAAACCCCTTCACATTCCTCTTACTGACATCACTGTCTTTTCAGCCTGACTTCTCTTCAACACGCTCTTACCCACACATACACACACACACACACACACACACACACACACACAGGCATCCCCTTTTACCCCCGTGTGGGTTCCGGGGCCCTATTGTGGGGAAAACAAGAATAGACCCACTGCCTCCCCAAAAGCATGTCGTAAGAGTCGACTAACCGGGGAGCTTCTTTTGAAGTCTGAGTGCATCTGCCTGAGAGGCAAGGAACCAGCAGTCTGCATTCAATTGAATCAGATCTGTAAAACTGATGCACATGCAACACTCAGGTTCTGGAGCATGACTGCAGTTCAGTAGTGGACGAACAACCAGAACTTTACGCCAGAGTGTACAGCTGGTGAACAAGAAGAAGAAGAAGAATCCCCTTTTAGCTCTGCTAGAAGTACAGGACGGTATTCCCACCCCTTTCCCTAAAAGTACGCACTACCCGAACCTTTTATAATGCATACTTTTTTTCCAGCACCACTATAATAGACAAATTATAGAAAGCACCTTTTTTTAAGAGAAACAAAAACACCCTGACCGAGTGCACACCATCCACCCGTCTTTCCAAACTGTATTTATTTATTTGGAACCCCCAGGGATGTTTTAGAAATGGTGATTGCCCAAATACCGGCCTCTTAAACCTGACACGGATAAACAAATTGTGTTGAATTTCTCCTGAAAGAATTGTGTATATTATGCCACTCCAGGTGGACAGCCATTTTGGGTGTCCTGTTTGTTGATCTCTTCCTGTGAGGAAGTGACGTCAGCAGTTTAGAGTTACCGTTCTTGGTTTGTCCTTTTATTTTCTTTCTCTTTCGGCCGTGAGGGGTGTTTGTCCCTGTCGATCGTTATTCATGGTTGGCCGTGAGAGCCTTTTTGTTAATGTTGGTCGTGAGACAGTGTTTGTCAGTGTTGGTCGTGAGGCGGTGCTTGTCTCTGACAGAAATTAACATGAACGAAAACCGAAATTACCACGAAAATAAATATAAATTAACATGTAAATAAACATGAACTAACAAGAAAGTAAACAAAGTTTAACAAGAAATTAAACAGAGATTAGCACGAAAGTAAACACAAATTAGACCGAAAATAAACAACAACAACAACAACAAAAAAAAAACATAAATTAACACGACATTAAAACAAAATTCACTGGGCAAAAAAAAATAAATGTAAGCGATTTTGTTCTTTATTAATATCCTCCCCTAGATGACGTCACAGGACAGTCCACTATTTTAGAGGGTGGTAAGACTGGGTTTACCAGCTTTCAGATGCTTTTAACGATCCCAAACATCTAGAACTGGCCCTAACCCTAACCCACCTACATCCCACCTACGTCCAGCCTATCTATCACCCCCTGAAATATTAGACTGTCCCGTGACTTGTGGATTTTCCCTGTTTGGGGTAGGATATTAATAAAGCGCCAGCGATCGCACACCGAAATTAACTGGACAATGCACAAACAAACACTGACTTGATGGTCGAGGAGAAACTTTTAGTGGCCAGCGAGTTCTGGAAAGGCATGAAGAAGAACATATCAACGTCCCATTCGTTGAGCATCGAAGGAATGCGGTTCTGTGAATCAAGAGGTAAAAGCTTTTCAAACTAGTCGTTTTGTTGACATACGTTTTAGACAAACATAAATTCAGTCTAATGCAGTGTTTTCCAAACTTTTTTTTTTGTCGCGGCGCCTTTTTTCCAATTAAAAATTTTCCACGGCGCCCTAACCTAAGTAAAAGTATGACTACTCGTATGTAAGAGATGGAACAAAATCATGTATCTTCGAATATTTCGTGGCGCCCCTGTGAAGAGGTCGCGACTCCCCGGGGACACCGCAGCGCAGAGTTTGGAAATCACTGGTCTAGTGGCAAAATAGGGGTAAAACTAACCTCTTTAGGGATATCGGGGTCATATGTAGATTACCGTGTACGACTAAGACATTCCGATTCCTCCAGGTTTAGAATGCTTTTTAAGTTTAGACGACGGATCAACATCATGGCTCAAGAATAGTAACCCATAAGTCCTCCGTTTTACTTCTGGCTCAAGCCTGAGTCCGAAAAATCTTAGTGCAGTGCAGCAACTCTGTAGCATCGGTGGGGATCCTGAAATGTTTCGGGTAGATTAATAACTCCAAATTTCGCCCGGGCAGCGACGTTAGGCTACTCTTTTCGATTCCCAACTGCCAATGGATTTTGTTTACGTGCGAAACAATACACACGGGTCTCCGATCTTACTACTCAGAGACCAGGAAAAATTACTAGAAATCCACTTGAAAAAATCCTAGCCTTTACCGGCGCTTAAACCCGGGACCTCCAGCACTCGAGATGGACGCCATGCCCAGAAACCACGCAGATCCTTATGATTCCTCTGAAAATTCTATTGTCAGTTATCCACAGTAGAAATGCAGTAAAAAAAAAAAAAAAGGTAAAGTCGGGAGATGTGAACCAGCGTCATTGCACACGGTTTTAAACCATACCTGCTCTGCCACCGGTACAGACAGCTGATAAGAAACTGTCCGAGCCTGTGTCACCGTCCTCATCTTCACCAGCCAGTGAAGAGTTCCGATTCCGATGGTGTCAATAGCAGTTTGATTTTTGTTGGTTTGCATGACCAGATTCATTGGTGACTCCCAGCTGTACCATTCTCTCCAGACCATAATGATCATCTTCCCAATTCTTCTGTTGGTCCCAAAGGGCCTTGGCCAAATCTAGCCTGCCAATCATAAATCCTGGTGCAGAACCAGCCAGTCTGTCTGCTCACTCATTTCCCAACATGACCAAGCACAATGCAGTAAAAGAGATAGCTAACTTACCACAGATACCATGTGACTTGATCTCTTCAAAGTTATGGCTCTTTTCATCAAAGCGATCTGCTCATTTATCTGTTTGGGGAAAAACAATACATGATGGGTTTGGATTAATTTTTTCTTAAAATATATTCCTATATTTTCATTTTCAAAGCTGGAGAGCCACTACAAATATGGAACAATAGTTACATGTATTTAAAATCAAATCAAATCATCATCATGTACCCAGCCAACTGGCGTAGGCGCTCATGAGTCTCCACAGATCACGATCCCTGGTTGCCTGGATCAGCTCTCTTGATGATATCCCTCCATGCCATCGTTTCAGCCCATCCAGCATCATCTCTCTTGGTCTGCCTCTATCCTTTTTTCCATTTTTCCAGTTGTCACGATGTTCTCCGGTGTCTGTCTTCTCATTGTGTGACCAATTTATTTGTAATAAATAGTAAACAGTTAAAATAAACAGTAAAATAATTGTTTCTTTGGCAATAGGACATATTAACAGCATTTGCAGCTGTTACAAGCCTCGTCTCGCCACTAACGTTAGCAAAAAACACAGCGAGTTCCAAATAAGGTCGCACAGCTCAACGGGAATTCCCATTTTTATGGAGGCCCGCCGTGCTGATCATTGTTACCGAGTAGATTTATATTCAAATTAAACTATACTTTAATTAATTTGTCACTTAATGAATTATCATTTTGAAGATAAAAAAAAGTGGGATATTTAAATAATAATAATAATAATAATAATAATAATAATAATAATAATAATAATAATAATAATAATAATAATAATAATAATAATAATAATAGCCCACTTAATTGTAAATTATTTAAACTATTGTTTAATTTATGTATAAATCTACGATGTAACAACAGTGAGCATCGGCCGGCGTCCCAAAAAAACGGGAATTCCCGTTGAGGCGTACGGTATTATCTGGAGCTGGCTATGGCGAAACATCATATTATTTGACACAACTTTACAGACCTGGTCCGGGAACGAGGCTAGCCGCTTGAGGTATCTCTGAAAGTCGTGCTCACTCTCCAACCTGGCATACAGAGGCCACTGAGGTCCTTTGGCCAGGCCCTCCAGGAAGTTGATGGAGTTCAGGGCGCCATAGCTGCAAGTCAAGAACAACCGAAAAAAATGAGCTCATCAGCACTGTCGATAATTTTAAAAGCCCTGTGGATTAGAGGTTATTGAACACTTTTTAAGTTAAAGGTTAAAGGTAAAGTCAGGAGATGTGAACCAGCGTCATTGCACATGGCTGTAAACTTTAAGTGCTCTGCCCCCAGTAAGGACAACTGATAAGAAACTTTAAGCCTGTGTCGCCGTGCGCACGATTCTCCTTAGCTACAGCGACATTCCTCCATTTACCCCAGAGTGTTAACTCTGGTACCCTTTACCTAGAGGCTGGGTGAGCCCAGGTTGGGTTTTTACAATTTAGTTCAGTTTAAACCTAAACCTTTAAAAAGCGTTCAATAAACCCCAATAAATCCCTTGACGTATCAGGGTTTGAAGAATCATCGGCGACTGGATCGCCCATTAGCTCGCCCGTGGACGACTTCGTCTGTGTCAGAACTGATTGAAAGAACACGAGAAATATACTCTTGCGATGAAATATACAAGGCAAACTACTGAACGTAAATTTGCCTAGAAAAACCAAAACAGCCAAAAATGCTGGGGTTGGTTCTGCAACGTCCTGTAAAGGGATACGCAACTAACATACCATTGCATTAATTTCAACACTACCCCAGGACCCCGAAATAAAAACGCACTGCAGAGTAAACTACCAGCCCCTATCCTTTCTGCTTCCAGGAAGCCCCCACAAGCCCACGCTTATGTAAATGATGGCTGCCCAAGCCCAGAATTACTGTACTTTACGCAGCCCAGAGAGGCTCTGCCAGATAATAACAGGTTGCTGAAGGCTACAATCTTGCCTGATTGTCTTTGCTGAGCAGAATGTAACTCTGAGAGATTATTCTGTTTTGGGCTTTTTGGTCTTCCTATTTCTATGGCAGGGTAAGCTGATAGAAAATATTGTTTATCTATCTATCTATCTATCTATCTATCTATCTATCTATCTATCTATCTATCTATCTATCTATCTATCTATCTATCTATCTATCTATCTATCTATCTATCTGTCTGTCTGTCTGTCTGTCTGTCTGTCTGTCTGTCTGTCTGTCTGTCTGTCTGTCTGTCTGTCTGTCTGTCTGTCTGTCTGTCTGTCTGTCTGTCTGTCTGTCTGTCTGTCTGTCTGTCTGTCTGTCTGTCTGTCTGTCTGCCTGCCTGTCTGTCTGTCTGTCTACCTGTCTGTATGTCTGTCTGTCTGTCTGTCTGTCTGTCTGTCTGTCTGTCCGTCCGTCCGTCCGTCTTCTTCTTCTTCTTCTTCTTCTTCTTCTTCTTCTTCTTCTTCTTCTTCTTCTTCTTCTTCTTCTTCTTCTTCTTCTTCTTCTTCTTCTTCTTCTTCTTCTTCTTCTTCTTCTTCTTCTTCTTCTTCTTCTTCTTCTTCTTCTTCTTCTTCTTCTTCTTCTTCTAGTGCTTCTTTCACTACTGCTACAGCTGCTGCTGCTGCTGCTGCTGCTGCTGCTGCTGCTGCTACTACTACTACTACTACTAATTTTTCTTCGGTTTTTTCTCCTTCTTCTTCTCCATCTTCTTTTTTATTCTTATTCTTCTCCTCGCTCTCCTTAATTCCTCTTTTACTCTTCCTCATCTACTAATCCTCCTTCTCCTTTATTATTATTCTTCTTCGACATCAAATGTTTGAAGGTTTGTCTGGACATTATCTCTCCATCGTCTTCTAGGTCTGCCTCGTGGTCTACGAACATTCAGCTCCCTGGTGTTTACAGTTTTCACCTCTCTGTCCTCTGACATTCTCGTAATATGCCCCAGCCATTTCAACCCTTGCTTCTTAATCTCCTTTGACTGCTCTCTATGTTATGCCAGAAATCCCGTCTCCTTCTCTCTCATATACTATCTCAATTCCCCCCCCCCCCAGTATGTGCGTGCGCGCGCGCGCTTGCATGTGTGCGTATAATAAGATTACACATTCTTCACCATGTTATTACACCGGGACCTCTATCCACACGAAGATTTTTGGCAACACAATTTACTCTTCCCGCATTACCCTAGCTTCCGGCCAATGATGTATTGTGGGACTTTGGCAGGATATATTAAATCCCAGTTGATGAATTCTGCCTCGACAGCCCACACACAATTTATACACAATACCGCTTCGTTTTGTAAAGCTCATCTGAATACAGCCAGAAAAAATAAATTTGTAAGGAGCAAGAAAGGGAAGAACTGATACAATTGTTGTGTCATAGAACTGGAGGAATCAATATTTTGAAAGTATGGAGAATCGAATTGTATGTTTATAACTAAACTAGAATTATCATGAAGACGTCTTTTCAGTATTTGATAGAGATTTTGTTATACAGTTCGACGAAAGAGGAGGAGGAGAATGAGAAGCAGGAGAAGAAGCAGGAGGAGGAGAAGAAGAAGAAGAAGAAGAAGAAGAAGAAGAAGAAGAAGAAGAAGAAGAAGAAGAAGAAGAAGAAGAAGAAGAAGAAGAAGAAGAAGAAGAAGAAGAAGAAGAAGAAGAAGAAGAAGTGAAAGAAGAGGATGAGCATCAGGGGAGTAGAAGAAAATGAGCAAGAGAATGATAAACCCGAAAAATTTTTTTTTAAAAAGCTGTCACTAAAAAACCATTCACGTATATTACACATACAACTCACTCGCGCCATTTGTAACCATCAACAAAGGTTTGCAGATATGACGTCAGAATTCTCACTTCTCGTTTGTTGACCTTTGACAGATGACCTGTGTCAAGGGCTTTCAATCGGGTAATGTATCCGTTTGTTTCATTCTGGAAGAGAGACAACAAAAATATGTTTACCAATTTGGGAAAGAGTAAATAATCTTGGATGTTATCTTATGATACACTTACGGTGGATATTAAATGTTTAACTCTTTGAGTCCCAGGGAACGCAGTATACGTTCGTAGGTTCTTGGTAAGAAGCCCAATAAACGCATGATGCGTCGATTTTAGTCTTACTCTACTACCCCTTGGGCCTGCGATGTTAAACCCCCTGGGACTCCAAGAGTTATTCTGCTATAGGGGTTGAATTCAGTTCTTCTTCTTCTTCTTCTTCTTCTTCTTCTTCTTCTTCTTCTTCTTCTTTTTCTTCTTCTTCTTCTTCTTCTTCTTCTTCTTCTTCTTCTTCTTCTTCTTTTCTTCTTCTTCTTCTTCTTCTTCTTCTTCTTCTTCTTCTTCTTCTTCTTCTTCTTCTTCTTCTTCTTCTTCTTCTTTTTCTTCTTTCTTCTTCTTCTTCTTCTTCTTCTTCTTCTTCTTCTTCTTCTTCTTCTTCTTCTTCTTCTTCTTCTTCTTCTTCTTCTTCTTCTTCTTCTTCTTCCTTCTTCCTTCTTCCTCCTCCTCCTTCTTCTCCTCTGCGTACCTTGGCTGCAAATCCGGTGTTCGCCGACCTCAAGACTTAGTTCTTGTTACAGAACCTGGGTGTTGCGTGCACATCCACTTTACAAATCTGCCTTACTTGTAAACAGACTGTTGGTTCCTAGCCTCTCAGGCATAAACACTCCGAACTGGAAGGAAGCCCACGATTAGCCGACTCCTACGACATGTTTATTGCAGAGGTTGTGAGTGTTTTCTTGTTTTCCACCCAGAACCCACACAGAACCCACCTAGAATCTACCCAGATCCCATATAGAACCCACACAGAACCCACCTAGAATCTACCCAGATCCCATACAGAACCCACACAGAACCCACCTAGAATCTACCCAGATCCCATACAGAACCCACACAGAACCCACCTAGAATCTACCCAGATCCCATACAGAACCCACCCAGAACCCACACAGAACCCACCTAGAATCTACCCAGATCCCATACAGAACCCACCCAGAACCCACACAGAACCCACACAGAACCCACCCAGAACCCATACAGAACCCACACAGAACCCACACAGAACCCACCCAGAACCCACACAGAGGACGTCAGCTGACAGTTATCATTAATTTTTTTTTTTTTTAGTTTTTTAAAATTATCATTACATCAGTAATGTTTGAACATTTCCGTCTTTTGATCTTGAATACTGGACTTTTTTGGGGATCCCCGGTGTTTCGTTTTGTTTGGGGTGCTCTAAAATAAAAGTCCCAAAAAATTTACTAAAAAAAACAACAATTAACTCTGACTACATTAGTGGCAACATTGTTCATTTTATCTACAAGAGCAAGAGGAGGTCTCGGAAAACATGGATAGACAACATTAAAAACACTCTACGCCTTTACAGCATGACAATAGCCAGTGGCAGCCAGCGTGTACTGGATCGCAAACTATTCCTCCCCACAACGTTTAACGGCAGAGGTGGTTTATGATGATGATGATGATCAGCGAAGAATCAGCGAAGACACTTCACGACTGAAAGATACATTGCAATTTTTATAGTTGTTTTCCTGCCAAAAATCTCTACTAAAAAAAACTATTGTAATAAATTCTCCTTGTTGAAGCTTTTTACGCGCGGGTGCAAAATAATCCATCGGACTGGTTCATAAAAGAAAGATTTATGTTAGGATCTGAATTTCTTTGCCCGGTTATCTCCGTAATTGTTTTAGACTTCTGTCGTATATCACACGCGACGCTCTTAGCTCTGGGTTCGAAACCCCTACTCAGAAGGCTGCGTTTTCTCGGGGCATGGTGTTCGCCTCGAGTGCTAGAGGTCCCGGGTTCAAGCCCCGGTGAAGGCAGGGATTTTTTGACGTGGACTTCTAGTAATTTTAGCTGGTGTCACGTGCGGAAATGCACAAAAACACACCGTTACTAAATGAGCACATTGGACGTCAAAACAATAGGTAATGTTGTTAGGGAATTGGTATCTAGAGGATTCGGAGTATAAAGTTTGAAGGAGACAGACGTGTGGTCGTGTCTCAGTGGATCCTTAATGACGCTCTACCCCGGGATTCCACGTAGCAACTTCAGCCGTGAGCTGTACATTGATTATTGTGCTCGACAAGAAGCCGGTACATTTAAAACTAACCGATCTCCTGTTTCGTCGTTGGGAATCAATCTCTGACTGTTCTACCACACTTGGCTGGTGGCAATGTAACTTATTTGATGCCGCATTCGTTTGTACCTGATCAAACGTTTCAAATGGAACCTACGCCTTTTAGCATCGGGGCGCAAGTTTCACCTGGTTTCTGGGTAGTAAGACCGGACGCTCGTGTGTATTGTTGTGCACTTAAAGAAAATCCTCCGGCAGTTGGAAATCGAAAAGAGTAACCTAACAGCGCTGCCCGGGCAAAATTTGGAGTTAAAAATCTACCCAAAGTATTTCAGGATCCTCGCCGGTGCTTCAGAATGCATGCATTACGCTGAGAATCGTCAGACTTATGCTTAAGTTAGAAGAAGAACGGAGCACTTATGCTGCACTAGTAGTGCCATAATGTTGGTCCGTTAAATAAACAACCAAACGAAATTTGTTTCAATGGCTGCATAGTCCGTTGCAGAAATCGTGCCCAAATTTAAAAATCGGAAACTCGGTAACGTCTCTGTTAAATTTGGCATGCAACGTTTTAATAATTTTTTCGGTAATAGTAACGTTGCTCTCCCCATTTACACAGTGTTACATACTAGCTCACGTCTGATTGGTCGTCCTTCGGCCTAGCTCACTTCTGATTGGTCTACCTTGAGCCTCGCATCCTTGGCACAAGGTTACGGCGGTGTTCTGCAATTCCGTTGATATCGCGTGTTGTATGTTTCAGCGTGCCAACGCTTTTAACACTCCAAAAACATCCATAAACTGTGTCTATCACAAAACCGCTTTAGAGAGTGATAAAACCTATGTCACAGGCATTCTCTTTCTGTGAATAAAAACGTAAAAACAAGTCGATCCAGAAAGCTAATAACAGAGCGGCACACCCGTAACCTCTAGCAAGTTGACCAGTCTAATAAAATTATTAATGGAACATGACCTTCTTTGTTTGGGGAGAATAACGTTTGCTTAAAGAATAATTTCCTTTGTATACACATTTAGTAATGCAAAACAAGCGTCTAGTTTGCATTTAGTCATATTTTCAGTATATTAAAAAAAGGAGAGAGGGGGTTAAAAGCAAACAGTCAACTTGCTTACATTTAACTGAGCTAGAGAAACTTTTAAAAACACCACATAGCTCGCGTTTTATACCGTTTTACTCTCAGGTGGTGGTCTCTAGCATCAGGCTCCCGTGAGTTAGATTAGGACCATTCTTCCTTGTATGCGGATAGGCTATCGAAATAACCACCACACATCGCTGTGTGTCAATTACTGTGTAAGTGTGTGTGTTTTTCCCCTTAGGGGTTAACAAGTCGGCTCTGTGGCTAAGTCAGTGCGAACGCTTTGTAATGCCCAGATGCCGGGTTCGATCCCAGCTGCGGGCCATGCGCCTTGCGTTGGTTTCGACAGTGGTAGCAAGAAAGCCGACCGTCCAGAGGGCAATGGCAAACTACTGGAGGTAAATTTGCCTAGAAAAACCACACAACAGCCAGGAGCTGGGGTTAGTTATGCAAGGTCCTGTAAAGGATACGCAACTAACTAACTAAGGAGTTAACAAATTATTAGTCAAAGAAAGATCAAAGAAATTAGCCACTTTGGGAAAACAGCAGCACCTGTGCAACTGTAAACTGTAAAATCATAAGAACACGTGAAATTCAAGCCACATGCAAAAATGTGTCTTGATCATTTACAGGAGATCCGACATATTGTTGGTTTTTTTTCTGTTTTTTTTTTTTTTTTTACGACCTTTGAAATGCACTATAATAAATTCTCCATGCTGATGGATTTTCGGCGCGGGAGCAAACGTATCCAACAGATTGGTTCGCAAAAGGAAGATTTATGCTGGAGTCTGAATTTTCGCTCCCTGGTGTCTCCGTAATAGCCCAAGTCTTCTTTCGAATATCACACGCGGAAGGGTTAGGTCTGAGCAAGATATCCGTATCAATGGCTGTAGCCACGGCCAGCTCCAGACATCGTGTCGACAACTCAAACGGGAATTCCCGTTTTTGTGAGGCTGGCGAGGCCGGTCAGTGGTAACACTTGTTGTAGAGTAGAGTTATATATATAAATTGAACTACAGTTTAATTAATTTGCAACATGTGCTATTGAATAAATTATCATTTTGAAGATAAATATTTTGTAATAGCCCATTTATGTATCGTCAAAAAAAAAAATGGATTTAATAACACATGTTGCAAATTAATTATATGATAGTTCAATATGTGTATAAATCTACTCGATAACAATTGTTACCACCGACCGGCCTCGCCAGCCTCACACAAACGGGAATTCCCATTTGAGCTCTATTACCTTATATCTGGAGCTGACCGTACTGTAACTTAACAGCTCCCGTCAAAATGTGATCTGATAGAGATAATTTCTTATCCTTCTACTTCTCCTTTTGCTTCTCCTTCTTCATCTTTTTTGACAGACAGACAGACAGACAGACAGACAGACAGACAGACACAGACAGACAGACAGACAGACAGACAGACAGACAGACAGACAGACAGACAGACAGACAGACAGACAGACAGACAGACAGACAGACAGACAGACAGACAGACAGACAGACAGGTAGGCAGGCAGACAGACAGACAGACAGACAGACAGACAGACAGACAGACAGACAGACAGACAGACAGACAGACAGACAGACAGACAGACAGACAGACAGACAGACAGACAGACAGACAGACAGACAGACAGACAGACAGACAGACAGACAGACAGACAGACAGACAGACAGACAGACAGACAGACAGATACATACAGAGACATACATACATACATAAATACATAAATACAGACAGACAGACAGACAGACAGACAGACAGACAGACAGACAGACAGACAGACAGACAGACAGGCAGGCAGACAAACAGACAGACAGATAGGTTGTATCATCTTCCCCTTCCCACCCCCCCCCCCCTTTTTAACCCGGATACTTTTTAAACAGCCGTCAACCAAGCGCTGACTAACAAACGGTATTAGAAACAGCCCAGCATCTAGTTGTTTCGTGCAGTGATTCTCAACATTTTACAACTGCAACCCACCACATCTGGGACATGTTTTCCCGGCCCAATCAGGGACATGTTTTCCCGTCCCACCTAACAGCTAACGAAACGCAGAAACAAGAGCCAATGTAGATGGCCGTTTATTTGTTTTATACGATGTCACAAGATCGCAATTTTCTGCTCATGTGACATCCATTATTTGAAAGTGGTTCATCATGTAGCAGGTCCGTTGCAGAACGTCGCTCTCGTCGCGGTCTGTCTGAAAGAGACTCAGTCTCTCTCCAGCTCTGCAGCCTCCGGTACTTCTATATTCAAGGAGTCACTTATATCCTGTGCCCATCTTCGTGTTGGTCGGTCCCTGCTCCTCCTTCCTGGTAGAATGCCTTATTATTATTATTTTTTTTCCCACTCCGCCATGGCGTTTAACAAGATCAAAATATTTCCGCTTCCGAGAAAAGATTCTCTTTATTAACCATTCTTCCTTGTTGTTCAGATTTTTAGAATGCCATTATTTCTTCTCTCCCTTGTACATGGTATTCCGAGAATCTATTGTTTGTTGTTGTTTGTTTTAGTATCCAGAAGCCATGAGTTGTTAACCCTTAGGCTCGGTATTATGGATATCACAACCTTTCGGCCTTGATTCCATTTTAAATACCGTAAATCTGGGGAAAAAATGTGGCTTTCCTGCCTACCCCGGCGATTGTACCCGGACCACAAGGAGTTCGTCACCCGGTCTCCGCGCAATCCGGTTTAGCCAATTACGCTAGAGAGCCGGGCCCGAGAATCTTTCAGCTCAAAAGCCTGTTTTCTTTCTTAGCGACTGAGAGGTAGTCCACGACGTCCGTCCGTATGCTGCACCAGTTAAGAAAGTCTTATATGCATGGCTAGAGCGATGTTTCTGATAGACGAAGTGCTGCAGTAACATGAGTTCTATTTAATTTTTTTAAAATTAGTTATGTGGTTGAAAAGATCTGTTCACACACACAGAAAGTGGAAAACGAATCCAAAAACCCACCAACAATCTGATAGCTATACAGAGATTAATATTTGTGGCGGCCCAACTAGACTTGTTGGCAGCCTACCAGTGAGCCCGCGGTCTACAGATTGAAGAACACTGGTCTAGCGGACATTCCAGACTTCTCACTTGTACCCATGCGGCTCCGCTGGAACACCGATTAATAGTAGTACAATAAACAATTCGCTTATCTCGCTCAGTGAATTTGACCCTTGACAGCCAGTGCACTCGTCACTGGCCCTGGTCAAGGACGTGAGAGATGGGAGATAAACACAGACAGATGATTGCTGTTGATGGCGGAATACAAGGGGAAGCCGCGTCATTAATTGTGTTGTGACAGGGGAATGGTAGTGATTTGTCACGGAAGTGTTCGCTTTTTGTCTGTCTGTCTGTCTGTCTGTCTGTCTGTCTGTCTGTCTGTCTGTCTGTCTGTCTGTCTGTCTGTCTGTCTGTCTGTCTGTCTGTCTGTCTGTCTGTCTGTCTGTCTGTCTGTCTGTCTGTCTGCCTGTCTGTATATCTTTTGATCAGTTTGTCCGTCTGTTTATCTATCGGTCTATCGGTCTATCTATATCTGCCTACAAACGTGTATATTATATGCATGTTTTTATATTTGCTTCTTTGTCCAGCCCATACACTCCTTCCTACTGTCCACATGACTGCATGCCTTGCTGTAACTTTCTATCTATCTATTTTATTCCTTAGTAAGGATAAACCAGCGCGTGAGTTTTCTTCACTTGCAATTGTTAGGTATTTCAAGTACTGACTACTGATTTAAGATTCGACATCAAAACACATCGATCATACCCATAGATGCTCTCACTCTCTCAGCTAATGTCTTAATATGTACAGTAGAACCTCGCTTAACGAGCACCTCTCATAACGAGTAATTCGCATAACGAGCAAAACAAATTGTAAAAAAAATGACTCGCTTAACGAGCGACGTTTCGCATAACGAGTGGCGAGGAGAGGAAAAGTCCCGAATTGTGCGCATGTTACACCAGTCTGTGTTTAGCACTCGTTCCAGTAGAATCGTAGTGTCGCTTGTGATCTCATATTTTCTCAAACTTGTGTTCGATTGTGATATATGAGCATGAATCCTCCAGGGCTATGATGACCTTCCTGATGAATTTAAGTTCATCAAGATCCAGTTTCTACCTCCAAACACCACTCCGTTACTCCAGCACATGGACCAGCAAGTTATTTCGAACTTTAAGAAGCTCTACACTAAAGAACTCTTGTTTTCAGGTGACTGAAGGGACCAATCTCACTCTCAAAGTGTTTTGGAAAAATCACTTCTACATCGTTGTCTGCCTCAA
>CAJHNH020002773.1:1014991-1064991 GCA_905116865.2 Candidula unifasciata
AGAATACCCTAGGGTTTAACCAAGTATTCAAATTGCACACAAGAATTCCTTAGGGTTAACCAGCTGTGAAATTGCACACAAGAATTCCTTAGGCTTCAAACACTTGTCCAAATTGCACACAAGAATACCTCAAGTTCAACCAACTGTTCAAATTTCACACAAGGATACCTGAAGGTTTAACCTATTGTTTAAGCTGCACACAAGAATACCTCATGGTTTAACAAACTGCTCACACTGCACACAATAATACATTAAGTTCAACCAATTGTTCAAACTGCACACAAGAATATCTTAGGATTCGACCAATCAATTCACAGTTCCTTTGCATTCTGAGTCATCGAAAGTTTTAGGCGCACGGGTTTCCACATCAGCTTTTAAAAATGCCTTATAAGACACGTATCCGCATTTTTTTTTTTTTTTCAGCAATATAGATTATGGATTAGGTAAAACTTCACAAAACCCCGTTCAAAGGCATAACATTTGTTTTCAGGGGATCCCCGACATGAAGTCTGGAACGAGCTCTCTCTCTCTCTCTCTCTCTCTCTCTCTCTCTCTCTCTCTCTCTCTCTCTTTCTCTCTCTCTCTCTCTCTCTCTCTCTCTCTCTCTCTCTCTCTCTCTTGTTGTACACCATCAGGACATCACACAGGCAATAATCGCCCGGTGACACAAAGTGCCACCATGCGGATGAGAATCACCCGTGGAGAGGTCCCAGAAACCCCTTTCAGCCGTTAATCCATATTTATGGTCGGTCCATATTGTGGCTCCTGGCAAGAGCCAGGGTGGAGCTTCAAAATTTAAAAAAAAATTGCATTCCACAAGGGAATAACGAATGAACGAATTTCTACCCCACCAGGACATCACACAAGCGATAAACACCCGATGGCACAAAGTGCCACCATGTGGATGAGGATCGCCGTGGAGAGGTCCCAGAAACCGCGTTCAGACAATTGGCCATATTTATAGCCTGCCTATATTGCGGCCTCTGACAAAAGCCAGAGTGGGGCTTCAAATAACAAAAAAAGGACGTATGATTGATAACAATCATAAATAACTATTTAACATCCTACATGAGGACGACTATCTGTTGAGAAGCTGGGGGTTGAACCGAACCACTTTCTTTGGCATTCAGTCGTGGCAACCAGAATGCCCCACAGACACCCTTCATATAACAGGCATTCCATTCTGGGTGTATGAATACAAGGGAAATAAAGAGATTTCATGGTAACATCATCAGAAGGTAAGTGCTTTCTCAAGTGGAGTCAACGCGCCGCTCGGAGACGAAAGCGGAACTGAAGCACTATCGAGTTACCTCCCCTAGGGAGATCTCGATAATGCAGAAGTTATCTCCACTTG
Organism: Candidula unifasciata; assembly: GCA_905116865.2. Lineage (NCBI taxonomy): Eukaryota > Metazoa > Mollusca > Gastropoda > Stylommatophora > Geomitridae > Candidula > Candidula unifasciata. The sequence goes on from CAJHNH020002773.1 coordinate 1,016,346, forward strand.
TCAGTATCACCAATTTCTGAAACAGTCTGTACTTATACAGTCTAACACTGAAAAGGCAGTTCATCATCGATGGAGGCAGCAGTTACAACAAATCAGTAGTTGCACACGGAATTAATCGCACAAGGTTCAGCCAATTCTATGGCAACAGGCCACTCGCCATTTTTTAAATTGACAACATAAACCAAGCTGAGCACAGACAAAAAATTTCCAAATAATATCTACAGCTCACAGTGTCGCGCCATGCACTCAACTCAGTAGTGACTCCTTAAGTCAATGTGGGGAGTGGTCAGTCTCGAGAAGCAATATCGAAACAAGAGGGGCGGGACACTTGGTCACAGGTATATTGTTTTATGGACCAAAATGAAAATGTGAAGTAAAACAAAAATGCAACAAACTGAGACAAGAAAGATGAAAGGAGGAAATTGAAAATACTCTTATTAAAAACAGTACAAAAGTTTTGGCCACAGCCTTTATAAAGGGAGTACTAAATACAACACAAATTATAACAAGAAAGCCCAGTGAAGAGAGTGGAAGAAGAAACCGCCTTTTTTATTTTTTTAAAGTATTCAAACCATGAGTTGTAAACCCTTTGGTTCGGTACTAGAGAAATCAAAACCTTCGGCCTTGATTCCATGACAGATACCATAAAACTGGGATAAAAGGGACTTTTCTTCCTACCCCCGGGCGTGAACCCGGACCACAAAAAGTTCGTCACCCGTAGGCCGCGCCGTCAGGTTTAACCAACTGAGCTAGCAAGCCTGGCGAAAACGCGTATCAATACAACCAAACCTGTCGGCCTAGCAAGCCGGCAGTAGTGTACTCAACCACTACCACACATGCAAGAAAATTGAATTACAGAGCTCAAGGCATAGAAGAGCACGACAAAAAAACTAGGATGCCGGGCTTCACCCTGTTACCAGTAAGACGACAAAAGAAGAAGATGAAGAAGACATAAGAACAAATATTCCTGACGAATAATTATAATCATGGAGGTCAGCAAAAAGGTCAGCAAAAACCAGTGACGTCACACACACACACTCACACACACACACACACACACACACACACACACAGAGATATCCTCAGATACGCCTTGTTTGTCGTCCTGTTTATCAACCGAAACAGCGTGAACGACACGGAAATCACAACACGACAGACAGATCGACGGATTAGCAGGATCAGGTGATGGATTAAGTTGCTCGGACCGGCCGCTATCTCCCGGAGAAATCCTCGGTTGTTTTATTTTTCCTGAGGACGAAGGCAAGAACAGGGGGGAAATTGATATCGTTTCTCCCTTCACAAGAAGTGGCATCTGGGACGAGAGGTAGGTAACTAGAGAAAATTGCTCCCAGGAGTCCACTTCAGGAGTAAATATTTTCATTCGTTCACTTTTGTAGTCTTTCAATCAGCTGTTGTTTTCCCTCTGCTTTCGTTTCGAGCTCAGGATGGTGCGGGAGTTTTCTTATGAGTCTTTCTTTTCTTCTTTCTGTCTTTATTTTTTTCAACCTTTTTTTCTTTCGACCTTTCTTTCTTTCTTTCGCCCTTTCTTTCATTTCTTCATTCTTTCTGTCTGACTGTCTTTGCTTTCTTTCTTTCTCTTCTTTTTTTCTTTTTTTTCTTTCATTCTTACTTTCTTCTTCTTCTTCTTCTTCTTCTTCTTCTTCTTCTTCTTCTTCTTCTTCTTCTTCTTCTTCTTCTTCTTCTTCTTCTTCTTCTTCTTCTTCTTCTTCTTCTTTTTCTTCTTCTTCTGCTTCTTCTTTTTCTACTTCTTCATCTTCTTTTTCTACTTCTTTATCTTCTTCTACTTCTTCCCCCGCCTTCTCTTCTTCTTCGTCTACTTCTTTATCTTCTTCTTCTTCTTCTTTCTCCTCCTTCTCCTCCTCTTCTTTTTTTTTCCATGCTCCTCCATCTCTTATTATTATTTCTAGTATTATTATTAGCATCATTATCTTCAGCATCGTCATCTTATTCTTCTCCTTCTTCTTCTGTGTTCTTTAGAATTCACTGTCACTGCACTATTACTGATTGTGAAATTAAAATCATTTGTCCATGATTCACTCCCATACACCAGTAATGGCCATATGAAGCTCTTAACTCGTTCAGTCCCAAACAACGCACAGTATGTAATGGGTTAATCCTGGTGAATCATAGCCAACAAATAATGTGCTTTTAAAACGTTTTAAATTTGGTCAAACCATATTCCAGAAATCTGGCTACCCAAGTGTTCCCACAGATGTGTTTGGTCTTTGTCTAGCATTCATAAGTTGTGTCCCACTTGGGGATTTGCTGCTAAATCATCCGGTACCCAAAGAGTTAAGATTTCTGTTTGTCTGCAGTCGAGAAAGATATATTGCTCAGACTATAGTTTTTAACTTGTTGTGACTCTAATGATTCATTTACACGATTTGGCGCCTGGTTCCACTAATCAAATTAAAGGGGACGTTACTCTGGCCTAATCAGCTAATTCAGACACCGGATGTGACGACAAGCGGGAATTAAAGTCACCTGTATGTAAGGGTGTTTGTTATATAACCTCTGACCCGAAAATAGTGTCAAAACATGTTTGATTCTGAGGCTGGCTCCAGTTTGTTGGAGCATGAACGTCCACCCACCCAACAATTTATTATTGTTAATTTTTTAATAAGGGATAATGCATTTTTAAAAGATGAGTATATGCCTAACAACGGTGTAAGTTATATAAGGGAATTCATAATACACTGTTTTTTCCAAAAAGGATCGCTTGCCTTGATTTTACTGGTTCCAATTATGTAGAGTAGGTAAAGTAAGAGTAACAGTCCCTTTCTACGTCTTTTAGCGTTTTGGGAATACAGGGCTTGACCTATATTTTATAGACCAATCGGCCGCCTTTACTTCCCAGGACTGCACCATGTAACCACTCAAAGCTGGGTTGACCTGGGAATCACGGTCATTTAAAACAAAAGTGGGCTCCGTTAGGAAGCGAACCCACGACATTCCGATCCGCAGGCGGGTGTCTAGCTGCCAACAGCACGGTGGCTCCCTTGCGCCTTGCGTTGGTTTCCACAGTGGTATCGAGAGGTTGACCGTTCAGAAAGCAATGGCAAACTACTGGCCGTAAATCTCTCTAGACAAACCAAAACAGCAAAACATGCTGGGGTTGGTTCTGCAACATCCTGCAAAGGATACGCAACTAACAAGTCCGCCATTACCTTATGAACTGTCAGCTCTGGGTACCACTGTCGAAGCCAACGCAAGACGATCTGTCCGCTGCTGGGCTGGGATCGAACCCGCCGGCATTACGAAGCTCGTTCGCAACGCACAAGCCACAGACAACAAACTTTTAGGCAACAAGTTGTTCCTCAGAAGTCGGACCTCGTCTGTTGAGCGAGAGGAACTAACTGACTGTATACACGTAAGCCAGATCGGTAAAACGGATGTGCAGGCAACATTCTAGTTCTGGAACAAGCAATGTCCAGAAATGGACAAACAACCAGAATTTTGCGCAGGAGTTCACAGCCGGTGAACTCTAAAAATAAAGAAGAAAAATATTTACAACAATTAAAAAAAAAAAAAAGAAGAAGAAATGATATACCGACTACAACTCCCACCATTATTACACAGTTTACTGTCGCCAACGGAAATTACCGTTAAATTTAGGATGCACCCGAAGCTGCTCTGGCAGTAAAAGAGAGGAAATGGTCCTTAGACGAGAAGGTGCGTCCGACAGTATTTGGACCAGCTCATCGTAAATCAGAAGCGACGCAAATGCGAGTACGTTCTGTGGCTTCATCCTCGCTAAGGTGCTTTTCTTTCAGTTCCAATCAACGTTTGATTCGTGTCAGGGGCTTATAAACGTATGTTTCAGTTGTTTTATGTGGCTGAGTGCACTAGAAAGACATTGAGTACCGCACTCAGACACGCGGCTGGTTATCAGCTTTCAGAGGTACTTAGATTCAGAGCTGAATTCTCTGTATAGTTTTGTGTAGTAGGTGTGTATAGGGAAGTGTCTGTCTCTCTTATCGTCTGTCCGTCTGTCTATCTGTTTGACTGTCCGTCAGCCCGTCTGTCTGTCGGTCTATCTGTGTCGGTCTGCCAGTATGTAGTTTGTCTGTCTATTTGTCTATCTGTATCTCAGTCTGCCTATGTATCTGCGTCTGTCTTTCAGCCTGAATGTCTGCCTCTCAATATGTCTGTGTTTATCAATTTGCCAGTCTGTCTGCCAGTCTATCTATCCATGTCGGATTGTCTGGCAGCCTAGCTATTTTTGTCTGTCTGTATGTCTATGTGTATATGTCTGTCTGTGTACTTGTCTACCGACCTAGTTACTTATATACATTTACCTGTCTGTCCCTCCGTCTGTCTGTCTGTTTCTCTCTCTCTCTCTCTCTCTCTCTCTCTCTCTCTCTCTCTCTGTGTGTGTGTGTGTGTGTGTGTGTGTCTATCGGTCTGCAGGTCGGTCTGTCTATATATCTATTTATCTGTGTATTTATCTGCGATAGTCTGTCTTGCTATTTAAGATGCAGCCTCTATCTACCCCCTCAATGACATTTACCAAAACCTGAACACCAGAAACACGACAGCTTACCTGGATATCATACTCCCTACCCCCCTCCGACCCTCCCTTTCCCATAAAACCAAAACAGAGCCATACTCCAACACGAGGTGTCGGTTTAAAACCCAAATTGACGCCAATCGGACAAACCTGGAACAAATCAACGGCTGTCATCGGGAGATAATTTGTACTCACACAAATCTCACATACTGACTCGATTTGGCACTAATTACCTGCCCTTTGGCTATGTTGTTCTTTGTTAGGACTTGTCATGTTTTTAGCAAGAAACGAATTTGGAGTTTGAGTAACCCTGCGTTTTTGTTTAAATGTTTAGGGTATTTGCTTGGCTTTGGTTGTGTTAGATTTGATGTTGATTTTATTTCTGGTCACTTCGATTGAGTTAATTCGGAGATATGATTTCATAAGGTTTGTTGATTTAACTATAACCCCTTGATTTCCATCTGCAGCATAATGTACTCTCTTACTTCTAACCTTTGTCGGTCAGTCAGTTAGTCAGTCAGTCAGTCAGTCAGTCAGTCAGTCAGTCAGTCAGTCAGTCAGTCACTCAGTCAGTCAACAAGTAGCCTGTCCTTTGCAGGACCCTGCTCCCATAACAACCCCCCAGAAAACTTCTCGATCACAAGCAAGATGTCCCGTGTCCGATACACCCACCTGGAGATCATCCGCCACATCCGCCACTCATCTTCTCTTTGACCTTCCTCTTCCTCTCTTCCCAGTCATACAAGTAATAAGTAAAGATCCCTTTTCACGCCTTTAGACGCATCGGGTATATGAGAAGAGCACCAATATGTTTACAGACCAACGGCACTAAGTGGGTAATGTGGTCAGCATTACGCCGGCTGTCTTTACTTCCCCAGGACAGCCATCTTGGTACCCATTTTAGGCTGGGTCGACCTGCGACGCCTCATACCATGATAAAACTTCACGCAGCCAGCAGTGGGTTTCGATCGCAGTACGTTCCCAGTCATATACCCCTTAATTATTCTAGTCTCTAAACTTTCGTGACGTTTTAAGCGCCAAATTTTTTCAGTTTTGTGTGTTATTTCGTCTTTAACTGCCAAACTTTTTCAATTTTCAGTTCTTAAATTATGGATGCATTTGTTCTTTTCTTTCCCAATTTTATTCTTAGAACCCGTCTGGCTTTTCTAAAAGTCACTACTAGTATCTATATTGCCACTATGAATTTAATGCATTGGTAATTTTTTTTTTTTTTTTTTTTTTAAGATTATTTCTTCACGTTAGCATTTCCTGCGAGACCTTCTTATACTTAAAGAGTCGGTTGGGGAGGGGGAAGAATTTGGGTTAAGGAAGGGGGGGGGGGGAGAGGAAAGTTCAATATGAATGAGATGGTTGGTTAGGTTTCATGTCAGTTCCTGCTCAGGTGATGTCATTATCCATGCAGGTGATTCTGTGTTGAGGGGCAGAAGAAGTACATGGGGTTCATTGGTAAGGCGCATCAACGATGCTTAGTGCAGCTAAGAGTAGCATGTGCTTCTACAACATGTAATGTGAGAATGGAGGTGGAGGCAGTCATGGCGGCTTCCCAATTATTCTTAGACAGGTGTGCCTTTCCACCCTTAGAAAATTGTAAGTATGGGTGTGATATCCCCACCCCCCCCCCTACCTTTTCCCTATTTTTTCCATAGATGATATGCATGTCGAGAAAAGTTAAGACAGGCATGCGCCGTGCAGAGTGGCAAGCACCCTTAGGATATTTTCTCCAGGTCATATCAATGTGTTGGGAAATGAGCAGACAGTTAGACTGGCTGGTTCTGCACCACTAGGTGGTGAATTTATGTATGACCAGCTAGATTCTGTGAGGGTCCTTTGTTAGCGATTGAACAGGGCAGAGGCGCAGATAGATCATTACGTTCTTGGGAGAATGGCGCTGCGAGGAGTTACCAGGGGATCTGGCCGACGCTCAACACTCAGGGGAAGGCGAGACGGATATACAGTCAGACGGTGACTGGTACCATCGAAATTGCAATTCTTCGCTTGCTGCTGAAGATGGGGACGGAGCGCTTATGGGATTGTCCCGAGTGCTGTGATGTCGATTCCTAACTGAATTTCAACATTCCACAGAGACTTCCTGCTCTCGGCGCGACTAGGCAGGACCAATAACTATGTAATATTTTCAGATAGGACACAAGTAACTGACTTCATTTTTTCCGCCATTTAGTTTCTGCTATTCTTGTTTCTGTGTTTGTCCTGTTCGGTTGTTGCAATGATTTTATTTCTGGCAGAACTGTACTCTTAACATCGTAATACGTGATAAGTGTTGAAAGTACACAATGGAAAATATACAGATAAATCTAGCTGACGGGAATTCCGAGCGATCGTAAAATCAAGAGTTCATGTTAAACATGTCATGCTAAATGGGGACTAATATGTGTATTTTGAATAATACATCCGTGCAGGGGTCACAGTTGTGTTCATTTTAACGAAGTTTTCGTCTTAAGCGTGTTCGTGATAATTTTATTTTATTGTATAAAGGCGGACATACATACAGACAGACAGACAGATCGACAAGCAAATAAAAAGACTAACAAGCAAATAGACAAGCAATCATTCAGAAAAAGGGTTTGAAAAAAGAAAGGGATTGAAATATAAAGGCACTGAAAGATAGGGGGATTGAAAGATAAAGGGATTGAAAGATAGGGGGATTGAAAGATAAAGGGATTGAAAGATAGGGGGATTGAAAGATACATAAATAGACTGGCTGACAAGCAGTTTGAGGGATAGGTAAACAAGCATTTAATATGTCGTATCCATATAGTTTCAGAACCGCTCTGACAAGACTTGGGTCGAAAAGTTGGTTCCCTGACAATATATTGTATCCAAATAGTTTCAGAACCGCTCTGCCAAGACTTGGGTCGAAAAGTTGGTTCCCTGACAATATATTGTTTTCAAATAGTTTCAGAACCGCTGTGCTAAGACTTAGGTCGAAACATTCGTCCCTGATAATATATCAGAACCGCTGTGCCAACGAAAACCTGGTCTTGAATCCCAAATAATTGAACCGTTTCTACCTTTGGACACAGAGACTAACTGATGTTCCGCGGGCAGCCAGGGAGGCTGGTCTTCTGCTGAGGGCATCTGGTATCCTACCCGGAACGTTTCATTAGTTCGCTCTCTAGGGGGTAAGTCGTACACAGCCGGGTGAATCAACTGCACCGCTTTCTCGCAGTAGAATCGTCTGAAACCGATGTTATTCAAGCCACGGTCAGCGGCCCAGTGGTGGGACTCTGGAAAAGTCCGTTGGTGGACCGACACAACCATTTCCTAATCATGAAACGGTATAGGCTTTTCTCTACAGTATTGCTGTCTGTAGAATGAACACATTAAGGATGAAAATAAAACAGGTACAAGTCCGGTGTTGGCGTCTGTGGCTTTGGTAATGCCAACGCACTTCGTTATGCTGGGGTGCAGGGTTCGATCCCAGCTGCGGACGTTTTGTCTTACATTGGTTTCAACAGTGGTACCTACAGCTGACCGTCCAGAAGGCGATGGCAAACTTATTCTTCTTTGCAGTGTGTCGTCGGAAGTCATGTCTATCCACAACTTTCTGTCTCATGTACTTTAAATCGACTCTGACACAGATGATCTTCCATAGTCCATGCTGTGTGGCGTCGGTAGTCATGTCTACCCACAACCTTCTGTCTCGTGTACTTTCAGTCAACTCTGACACAGATGATCCTCCATGCCATGATGTCAAACTGTCCAGCATCTGTTCTCTTGGCCTCCCCCTGCCTCTTCTCCCCTTCAACTTTTCCACCGTCACGATGTACTCCAGTTTTCACCTTCTCATCACATGACCAAATTGTCTCTTTCTGACGTGCGCAATCAGCTCTCTTAGTGAGTCCGTTTCTTTTAAGACGTCGTCATTCCTTTTTTTTTTTTTTTTTTTTTTTTTCAATATGTCTAGTTTATTCTCATCATTCGTCTACAAAACCACATTTCTGCAACTTCTAAAAAGTTTTCACTAATTTACTAACTTTTCTTAGCAAACTACAGAACGTAGAATTTGCCTTAAAAAATCATAACAGCCCAAAAAAAATGTTGGGGTGTGTTCTGCAACGTCCTATATAGGATACACAAATAACTTTTTTTTAATAAGTCCGGAAATCCTGTCCAATCGCACAGTTTATCTAGGCTTAGAGCAGAAGCAGATAAATTAGCTGAAAACTACTTTTATGACATCTAATTTCTCACATTTACTGATGTCTAAAGTTGTTTCGTTTCCTTGATTTGTTAAGTGTCAGATGAGCTGCAAAACAATGTTTCCTTTTTGGTGGGCCACGAAACAATATTCCCTATTTTTGGATGGGCCACGAATGAATGTTCCCTGTTTTTAACGGCCATGAAACAATGTTTCCTGTTTTGGGGGACCACGAAACAATGTTCCCTGTTTTTAACGGCCACGAAACAATGTTTCCTGTTTTGGGGGACCACGAAACAATGTTCCCTGTTTTGGGGGACCACGAAACAAAGTTCCCTGTTTTGGCAAGCCACGAAACAAAGTTCCCTATTGTGATGGGCCACGTGTGTAAAAAGGTTGAGAAACACTGGTTTAAAAGGTATCTTCTGTTTCTGATTTTAAAACGCGTGCGCTTACACATGGCGGCGTTGATGTTTATGTTGTTGAGTTTTTCAAATTTGTATGATTTGATTATGAAAAGCTCATTTGCAATGCGTACTTGCTTGATGGGGTGGTGGCCATTTGTTTGAATGCTGCCCCTCCTCCTGCGTTTTATTTAAACAGCAGCAGCAGTAGTAGCAGCAGCATCAGTACTAGCAGCAGCAGTAGTAGTAGTAGTAGTCATAGTAGTAATAGTGGTAGCAGCAGCAGCAATAGTAGCGGTAGTCATAGTAGTAATAGTGGTAGCAGCAGCAGTAGTAGTAGTTGTCATAGTAGTAATAGTTTTAGCAGCAGCAGCAGCAGCAGCAGCAGTAGTAGTAGTAGTATTAGTAGTAGTAGCAGTAGTAGTAGTAGCAGAAGTGGTAGTATTAATAGTAGTAGCAGTAGTAGTATTAGTAGTAGCAGTAGTAGTAGTAGTAGTAATAGTAGTAGAAGTAGCAGCAGCAGCAGCAGCAGCAGCAGTAGTAATAGTAGTAGTAGCAGTAGTAGCAGTAGAAGAAGAAGAAGTAGTAGTAGTAGTAGTAGTAGTAGAAGTAGTAGTAGTAGTAGTAGTAGTAGTAGTAGTAGTAGTAGCATTAGTAGTAGTAGTAGTAGTAGTAGTAGTAGTAGTAGTAGTAGTAGTAGTAGTAGTAGTAGTAGTAGTAGTAGTAGTAGACGCAGCAGTAGTAGCAGTAGTAGTAGCAGTAGAAGAAGTAGAAGTAGTAGTAGTAGCAGTAGTAGTAGTAGTAGTAGTAGTAGTAGTAGTAGTAGTAGTAGTAGTAGTAGTAGTAGTAGTAGTAGTAGTAGTAGTAGCAAGAGTAGCAGTAGAAGAAGTAGTAGTAGTAGTAGTAGTAGTAGTAGTAGTAGTAGTAGTAGTAGTAGTAGTAGTAGTAGTAGTAGTAGTAGTAGTGGTAGTAGTAGTAGTGGTGTTAGTAGTAGTAGTAGTAGTAGTAGTGGTAGTAGTAGTAGTAGTAGTCTGGATGAATGGCAAATAACTGTCATATTATGTCTGAAATAACAGGAAGTGTAAAAGTAAACACTCAAAAAAGAATCTCCATACACAGACGGGGGCGATCAGCGCATTTAAAAACTTCGAAGGTGACGGGGGTTTTCGGTGGGGGGGGGGGTATACTCTCAAAGGATCCTTGGCTCTGACGCCCTTTGCCCATGATCTGTACCCAGAACACCTCACCGTAAAACCTGATTTGTACCCAGAAAACCTCACTGTAAAACCTGATCTGTACCCAGAAAACCTCACCGTAAAACCTGTTTTGTACCCAGAACACCGCACCGTAAAACCTGATTTACGCTACACTGGTTGAAGAATAAGTTACAATAAGAATCGGAACAATGATTTCGTTAGTACAGTCAAATCTCTGAAGACTTCATTAAGTTATTTAAGAAAAAGGAACATTTCGTCTCTGCGAAAAACGGACTTGGCCCAACTTTTGGGATGTGCTCATTAAAAGGCGCATGGGAAACAGATTAAACTCTTCTGTTTTATTCTGCCTTCTTGAAAAAACCGCGCAATTTAATGCAAACGTCACACTATGGATTGTTTTACCGCACTGTCGTTGTTGTGAATTTCACTTAGAGGCCACTTTGGGACCACGCCAGCGAAACTTACACTCGAGCAGTGGGTAATGAATGAATTTGTCAGGATTCTGAAGGTTTTTACTGTGTAATTTATTTATTTATTATTTCGGAAAGCATGAGTTGTTAACCCTTTGGCTCGGTACTATAGATATCGCAACCCTTCGACCTTGATTCCATAATCATCATCATTATCATGTGCCCTGTCAACTGGCTTAGGCAAGTTTACTTGAGCGTTTTCTTTGGGCGATGTTGCTGGCGTAGCTACACTTACACTTGCACCAGTTGGTAGCTCGGGGATGCAGACGCCACACATGCTCTTGCACCAGTTGGTAGCTCGGGGATGCAGACGAGCATTGCATTTTCTGCCATTCATCATGTCACAGTTGTACTTGGAGGCCAGAACCATTTCTATTTCATTCTAGAAAAACACAACTCGATCATGTTCAACCTGCTGTTGGCAGCGAGCTGCGTGTGTGTGCTGAGTGATTCTTTGAGCATGATCCGGCGGGTCGAGGCAGGCTGGTTACGCAGACAGTGGTTCAAGTCATTGCAAAACTCCCCTGTGTGTGCATTTACCTTTATATTCGTCCCAGGGTATGCAGGCGTTGTTGGTAATGAAGGAGCTGATAGACAGGGAGGTTCTGCATTAACTGAAGATGGCCGGCCCATGAATCAAGCAGACATTGTCCTTAGAGAGCGAGATGGGACGTTCTGTGGATTTTGGAAGCAACGTGTCCACATCACTGCTAAGAATACAAGAATTGGGAGTAAAGATCAGCACACCCAAGCTTGAGAAGAACACCGGATTACACGAAGTCTTGTTAACCAGCAACAGACTGACACTATTAACCGCGCGACGCTGATGAATATGTTGAGAGGGGAATCTGAACGCCTATGGATGTGTCCGGAGTGCTGTGAAAATAATCTAACTCATAACCCATAACTCATTACAGAGGAAAGAATGGAAATAAGGATTGATGAATCTGTTCCTTCTAAGTCTTTACGTTCTTTTCAGGACGTAATTTTTTGTTATTTGAAGCCCCACTCTGGCTTTTGCCAGGGGCCGCAATATAGGCAGGCCATAAAAATGGCCAAATGTCTGAACGCGGTTTCTGGGACCTCTCCACGGTGATCCTCATCCACATGGTGGCACGTTGTGTCATCGGGTATTTATCGCTTGTGTGATGTCCTAGTGGGGTAGAAAGTCACTCACTCTGTTCCTTCTTGCTCCCCCTGTCGAATTTCATAAACATCCAATCTCCAATGCTATCCTAGAAAATACCCAGTATAAATGACTTATCTCGCTTAAGAACGTCCTGCCTACACAGCCACATAATTTGTGGCTATAAAAGGTCCTGTGTAGGACACTCAAGATGTCCTTCGGGGTCCTATAATCACTGCACACACACATTGGCAAGGGGGCATAAGTCTATTTTCAGAGAAATCATTCCTTTAAGCCAGCTTCTAATGGTCTGGGCAATTATGGCCCCTTAATGGGAGGTTATCGATTAGGGGATGATTGATTTTTTTTTGGGGGGGGGGGAGGGGGGGTCAGGGGCGGTGGAACAGGGAGCTCAAGGTATTTAAGCGTACCCCCTCTTCCCTAAATATGTTGGAAGCCGCCACCGCCCCCCCCCCCTCCCCCGTGATCTTCTAACCATATGTAGACGTTCTTAGTAAAGGTCTTTATCTATATAGGTTAGTTGCGTATCCTTTAGAGGACGTTGCAGAACCAACCCCAAGAGCCCCTGGCTGTTGTGTGGTTTTTCTAGGCAAATTTACGTCCAGTAGTTTGTCATTTCTTCCTGGACGGTCGGCTTTCTTGATACCACTGTCGAAACCAAAGCAAGGCGAATAGCCCGCAGCTGGGATCGAACCCGGCATCCCGGCATTACGAAGCGTTCGCATCGACTTAGCCACAGAGTTCTTAAATATATATATATTTCATATTTTGTCGGACATTAATTATACTCATTTGATATTCAGTAAAGGACCCTTTCCACGCCTCTCAGGCGTATTGGGTATATAGGGCTAGACCTATAGTTTATAGACCAAGCGGCACTTGATAGGTGATGTGGTGAGCATCACACCGGCCGCCTTTACTTCCCCGGACTGTACCTGGTACCCACTCAAGGCTGGGTTGACTTAGAAGTCAAAGTCTTATTTGAAAAAAGTCAGGCCATCCGTCAGGAACCGAACCCACGACTTTCCGATTCGCAGGCGAGTGTCTAACCACTAGACCACGGCGGCTGCGCATGGGCTGTGAGTGCCATGCCTCCTCATAGCACAATATACTGTAACACTATCGTCTGAAAAGACTGACGGGTGCCAACAAGATTATTACTACAGTTACTCTGCATAAATAATGAATATATATAGTGAATATATAATGAGAGCTTTAATTAGTATGCCCGGAATTGTGGTTGGTGGGCACAATATAAACAGTTTACGTTATGCTGATGACACAGTCTTGATAGTAACAAGTCAGAAAGAATAACAGGAAATTATAGACTTTGTGGTGTTAGAAAGTGGAAGAATGGGCCTCAGTTTGAATAATGGGAAGACAGAAGTAATGTTGGTATCAAAGAAACGAATTATTCCTAAGTGTGTAATAAAAGTTCATGGTGTTACTTTAGGACAAGTACAGAAATGTAAGTATCTGGGCACATGGATAACATCAGATGGAAGATGCATAACTGAGATAAGAAACAAAATAGGACAGGCAAAAACTGCATTTTATAAAATGAAAGGAGGTTGTTGCGTATCCTTTACAGGACGTTGCAGAACCAACCCCAACAGCTCCTGGCTGTTGTGTGGTTTTCTAGGCAAATTTACGTCATAAGTTTGCCATTGCTTTCTGGAAGTCGGTTTTCTTGATACCACTGTCGAAACCAACACAAGGCGCATGACCCGCAGCTGGGATCGAACCGGGCATCCTGGCATTACGAGATCGAAGGAGACCCAAATACTGTCCCGAACGGCGACGAAGTCGTCTATCGGCTAGCCAACTGGTGACAATGTCGGTGATGTATGAGTCCCTTGAGTGAGCATCCCGTGACTTGTGAAAGCTTTGAGTTTCCCCAATCCCTCGAAGTTTTCTTTGCATGGACGCCCCTGCATGTGGCGGTTTAAAAGGAAATCCCAGCGATCGAACAAAGATTGGAGATAACGTAGAACGATTATCTGGCGTGTTGGAGGGATAGCAGATGGAAAATTGCAAGGATGATCTAGTGAAACTTGTGCTTTGTTCAGTCTCGACTGTCATCATCGATTATGTAATCTATACACAACGTGAGATAATACCGCGATTACTGTCAATGATTACTGGACTTGCGAGTTCGAATTGCTGCGTGTTCTAGGGGGGTTTTGGGAGTTCGTCTGTGGTTGGAAGGGGTGGGGGTAATAATGGGGTTTGTAGTTTCGAAATAACATGTTCGATTCTAGCTGCAGACGATTTGGTAGCAGACCTCCTTGCAGGTGTGCATGAAAGACTAGAGTTCTGAAACAAGACGAAAGACTAGAAGTGGACGAACCATCAGAACATACCGAAGGAGTTTACAGCAGACGGAACACTAAGAAGAGGAAAAAAACGAGGGTGCTTCGGGGAACTGGTGCATCGGGCAACTGGTGCATCGGGCAACTGGTGCATCGGGCAACTGGTGCATCGGGCAACTGGTGCATCGGGCACATAGCACATTGGGCAAATAGTGAATAAGGCAAATAGTGCATCGTACAAATAGTGCAGCATGCAAATAGTGAATCAGGTAAATAGTGCATTGGGCAAATAGTGCATCGGGAAAATAGTGCATCGGGCAAATAGTCATCAGGCAAATAGTGCATCAGGAAAATAGTGCATCTCACGAAAATAGAGCTAGATTTATATTTGTAAAGACCAATCGTCATCAAACAGTTGACGTGATGAACATCACGTTAGTCGCCTTTGCTTCCCAGGATCTTACACTGTAATGCACTTTAAGCTTGGTCGATCTGGGAGCCCTGGTAAAATGTCAACAACAAAATTCACCTCAATGGGGGTGTGAACGCAAGACCCTCCGGTCAGCAGGGTAGCCACATCATCACCATCATCATCATCATTATCAAGATCATCATGATCATCATGATCATCATCATCATCATCATCTTCACAATAATCATCATCATCATCACCATAATCATCATCATCATCTTCATCATCACCATTATCATCATCGTCATCATCGTCATCATCATAATCGTCATCATCATCACCATAGTCATCATCACCATTATCATCATCACCATAGTCATCATCATCATTATCATCCTCACCATAGTAATCATCATCATCAACATCATCGTCATCATCACCATAATCATCATCATCACCATCATCATCATCATCGTCATCATCACCATAATCATCATCATCATCACCATTATCATCATCGTCATCATCGTCATCATCATCATAATCGTCATCATCATCACCATAGTCATCATCACCATTATTATCATCACCATAGTCATCATCACCATTATCATCCTCACCATAATCATCATCATCATCAACATCATCACCATCGTCATCAGCATCATCATCACCATCATCATCACCGTCATCATCACCACCATCATCATCATCATCATCATCACCAAAATCATCATCATCGTTATTATCATCGTCGTCATCATCATCATGTATCACGGCATCACTGCTGATCCTTTACAGAACGTCGCTCTCGTTAGGTCACATTCTCCAGCCCTTTGTGTTTTCATGGCCAGTGCATCCACAGCGTCAGGTTGTCCATATTCGCGGAGGTCTTCCTTTGCCTCGTTTCCCGTTAACCGTACCTTCCATCTCACCGTGGCCAAAATACCTCAGCTCTCGGGACAGGATGCTTTTTACCAGCCAGTTTCCTTCTACACTCAGATCTGTGTCTCCACCGCTGCCGTATGTTTGGTGATAGCTCCTAACTGCACCTGAGGCCACCACCGCCCCTGGATCATTCAACCACTGCTAAGATTTAACCTACGAAGCCACCGCCCCCTGGATCATTCAAGCACTGCTTAGATCAAACCTACGAAGCCACCGCCCCCTGGATCGTTCAAGAACTGCTCAGATCTAACCTACGAAGCCACCGCCCCCTGGATCATTCAAGCACTGCTTACATCTAACCTACGAAGCCACCGCCCCCTGGATCATTCAAGCACTGCTTAGATCAAACCTACGAAGCCACCGCCCCCTGGATCATTCAAGCACTGCTCAGATCTAACCTACGAAGCCACCGCCCCGGTTTGCATTGAGTTACCAGTTGACTACAAATCAATATACAAAATACAACCGGCAAGCAATGCAGCAACGCATGTGCAAAGAAGCATGGACAGAATAGATTTCCTCAACGCAGTTCGGGCTGGGCTAGTGGATAATGACGCAACTCGACTGCGTGATAGGGGAGTAAAGCCTGGTGAAGCACGTCTATACCGTTTTCGAGGCCGAGATAGGAGACATTACAACTAACCTCTCACGGGAAGAATTGGTAGAAAAACCTTGGAGTGGCTGCTGTATCTGAGGACTAAGCACGCATGGGAATGCCTAATCTGCAGTGACGTCGAGTGTGATAACATAACAGCACATACAGGAACGTGTTTGTGTTTTATAATATAGATGTTGTTTTTAACGGATTAAATAAAAGCGCATTATATTTGTAACAACCCCTTCCCATTAAGTTAGTTGCGTATCCTTTACAGGACGTTGCAGAGCCAACCCCAGCATTGTTTGGCTGTTGTGGTTTTTCTAGACAAGTTTACGTCCAGTAGTTTGCCACTGCTTACTGGACGGTCGGCTTCTCAATACCACTTTTGAAACCAGCGCAAGGCCCGCAGCTGGGATCGAACCCGGCACCCCGGAATTTAAGAATGCCGACTGAGGCAGTTGTCAGGGGACCTAACATAACCTAGCGGTTAAAGGGAGTTTCAGGGACTTTGCAACCAGGGGATTTTCATCTGAATGGTGGCACTTTGTGTCACCTGGTCTTTATCAGTCGTTGTGTGGTCCTGGGGGGGGGGGGGGGGGGTTAAACGTCTTTCAAAAGAAAAGTGAAAGAAGGAAGAAAAAGGGGGTGGAAGAAGATAGGATGGAAAGAAAGAAAGAAAGAAAGAAAGAAAGAAAGAAAGAAAGAAAGAAAGAAAGAAAGAAAGAAAGAAAGAAAGAAAAAGAAGAAAAAAGAGAGAAAGAAAGAAAAGAAAGAAAGAAAGAAAGAAAGAAAGAAAGAAAGAAAAGAAAGAAAGAAAGAAAGAAAGAAAGAAAGACAGACAGACAGACAGACAGACAGACAGACAGACAGACAGACAGACAGACAGACAGACAGACAGACAGACAGACAGACAGACAGACAGACAGACAGACAGACAGACAGACAGACAGACAGACAGACAGACAGACAGACAGACAGAAAGAAAGAAAAGAAAGAAAGAAAGAAAGAAAGAAAGAAAGAAAGAAAGAAAGAAAGAAAGAAAGAAAGAAAGAAAGAAAGAAAGAAAGAAAAGAAAGAGAAAGAAAGAAAGAAAGAAAGAAAGAAAGAAAGAAAGAAAGAAAGAAAAAGAAAGAAAGAAAGAAAGAAAGAAAGAAAGAAAGAAAGAAAGAAAGAAAGAAAGAAAGAAAGAAAGAAAGAAAGAAAGAAAGAAAGAAAGAAAGAAAGAAAGAAAGAAAGAAAGAAAGAAAGAAAGAAAGAAAGAAAGAAAGAAAGAAAGAAAGAAAGACTCGCATATGCACATCAGCACAACGTTTCGAGTCTCCTGTCCTCATCATCCGTTAGTTCAAAGAAGCTCGCGGACAGAAGCAGTCGGATAACTTTGCAATAACTTACCCACGCGACCTTTCTCACGTCTGCTAGGAGCTTTCCCTCCAAAAGACTGATCCGTTCCAGGTTTGCGCAGGTATGGGATGAGATGTCTCTAACGACTAGACAGGCAGACATCTGGGGACCACTTGTAGTTTTGGCATTCACTGTCAATGAGCGGAAATGCGCAGAAAACGCGCGTTTTTCTGGCGCCTTTGGGGAGTTTTACAACAATTAATTGGGAGCCGTGTCGACGCTAGGGATTGCCATACTCTGGCGTTCTGCCATGGAGAAAACATTTAGGGGGAGGGTGTTTGAGGGACCCCATGCTGATCTTTGTTATTTAAAGCGACTTGCAGTAAATAAAAATTGTTATTCCAATGAGGAGTTGTCGTCGGGCTCCCAGAACACTGGTTTGCACAGGGGCCTATAATGCGGTTAAGACGGTTTTCAGCGGGTCTGTTTTTGTTTTGTTTTTCACTCCAGAAAGAGGCCCTCTTCCCCCTCCCACGTGGGTTTTAGGACCCCATTGTGGGGAAAACAAGAATAATAGACCCACTGCCTTCCTAATTAGCATATTGTAGGGGGACTGACATGGACGGGGGGGGGGGGGGGGCAAGAATCTGCATAAAATTAAGTTTAAATCTGTTTCTTTGTTTGTTTTAGTATCCAGAAGCCCTGAGTTGTTAACCCTTAGGCTCGGTACTATGCATATCGCAACCTTTCGGCTTTGATTCCATTGTAAATACCGTACCAGTGCCAGACATGGACAATCAACAAGACCCATGAAAGAAAAATAGAAGCCTGTGAAATGAAATGTCTAAGAAAAGCAGCGAATAAGACAAGACTAGACAGGATAAAGAATATAGACATTAGAAACACTGTCAAAACTACACCATGTTTAGACTACATAGAACATCAAAGAATGAAATGGTTTGGACATCTAACCAGGATGAAAAATGATCAAATAACATCACAAATTTTCAATCAAAGAAGCTCAGGATATAAGGCAAGAGGAAGACCAAGGAAACGGTGGATTGACGGGGTCTCCGAAACCTGCCAAAAGCATGGCCTCAGAACATCAGATGCTGCCCGCCTTGCTTATGACAGGAACTTGCATCTCCCCACAACGCTTAGCGGCATACGTGGAAGGAAAAAGTAAAGTAAGTAAATACCGTAAATCTGGGAGAAAATGTGGCTTTTCTGCCTACCCCCGGGATTGAACCCGTACCACAAGGAGTTCGTCACCCGGTCTCGGCGCAATCCGGTTTAGCCAACTACGCTAGAGAGCCGGGCAAGTATAAATCTGTTAAACGGATGTGCATGGAATACTCAGATTCTGAAGTCCAGAGGTGGACGAACAACCAGAGCTTGCTGTCGGAGTTTACAGCCGGTTAACATGAAGACGATTTATTTAATGTAATAAATTTTGTATTTTAGTATTAGGTACTACTTAGGTTAGTTGCGTATCCTTTACAGGACGTTGCAGAACCAACCCCAACAGCCCATGGCTGTTGTTTGAGTTTTTTTTTTTGTGTGGCAAATTTACGTCCAGTAGTTCGCCATTGCCTCTGGACGGTCGGCTTTCTTGATACCACTGTCGAAAACCAACGCAAGGCGCGTGGCCCGCAGCTGGGATGGAACCCGGCATCCCGGCATTACAAAGCGTTCGCATCGACTTAGCCACAGAGCCGACAGGTACTACTTACATTATTTATAAACCTTATCAATGTAAAATATACCAGTAGCAATAGGATTTCTAGGGGGTTGCGTGGTCTCGAGGCATGGTGTCCGCTAGAGGTTTTGGGTTCGATCCCCGGTAAGGGCTGGGATTTCTTCACGTGGATTTTGACTTCTAGTAATTCTTCCTGGTCTCTGGGTAGTGAGATCGGACGCCTGCTTGCATTGTTGCGCGCGTAAAAAAAATATACCTTGGCAATTGGAAATCGAAAAGAGTAGCCTATCAGCGCTGCCCGGGTAAAATTTGCACTTTAAAATCTACCTAAAGTATTTCAGGATCCTCGCCGGTGCAGTGGAGTTCGTGCATTGTGCTGAGAATCTTTATACTCAGGCTTGAGTTAGAAGTAAAACGGAGTGCTTATGGGTTACACCTGCGTACCACGATGTAGATGCGTTGAATAAATAATAATAAACAAACAAATCACTCAGGAAAAAAATAACCTTCTACGGTGGGAACTTCTGGAACATCCACCTCACAGCCCCGACTTAGCCCCTAGCGCAATTTCCACCTTTTTGATCCACTGAAAACCCACCTTGGCGTGAGACATTTCGCAAATGACGCAGAAGTTGAATGTGAAGTGAAAATGTGGTTTAGAAAACAGAGCACTCCGTTCTAGGCAGCAGGTTTAGAAAAACTGATAAGTAGTAAATCAATGTTGGTGGAAATTTTTTTTTTTTTTTTTGTGGAAAACTAAAGGGACAGTGTATTTGTAAAATTAAACTGTTTTCACGTTATTTTCGTCTGAAGTTTTTTTTTCCCACACCACCATTTGTGACTTACTGATTGACTTCTTCTCATAGTTCCCCACTGTGCAAGTGTGGGCTATGAATGCAGACTACAGAACATGTCCTGCGAGAATGCCCTTTGTTCAACCCATTCTGAAAGGAATACTGTCCTACTAAGTCAACACTGTACTCAAAGCTGTCTGGAATTAAAAGGGGACTGCTAAAAACATCAAGTTTATGACAAGAACTTGTCTGTTGGTGAAAATCTGAAAGCGAACACAAGAAGAATAAGGTACGGATTGTCTGTACCGAGGTTCTACTGAATAGTACGTTTCAAAAGTAGCGCTTTCAGACTTTGACAAATGTCTCAAAAACTGCTGGATAGGTCCCCACGAATTTTTACATGTGGTCTTAGAACTCCTATGTCATTAGGATTTTATCTGTGGATTAGAAAGTTGTAGGTTCGCTCCCTGGCGGAGCCGGACTTTTTTTTTCCAAAAATGACATTGTCTCCCAGGTCGACCCACCCTTGAGTGGGTACCGGGAGTAGTCCCGGGAAGTAAAGGCAACCGGTGTGATGCTAACCACACCACCAATCTTGTGACGTTGGTTCATAAAATATAGGTCTAGCCCTATATACCCAATACGCCTGAAAGGCGGGGGAAAAGGACCTATACTTACTTATAAGGATTTTATAATTTATAATTGCATAGGTTCGGCTATTTTACTTAAAGCGGCGAATTTGTTTGATCTTTATTTTAATAATAATTTATCAGAATATCTAGTAATTGACACAAGCGAGGAGATTGTGTGGAAAACAACTTGCATGTGCAGCTTTTGCGATTGTTTTGTTAGTCTATCCCGCATTCAATAAAACATTGTGCTTATATAAATAATGGAAGGCGGGTGCTGGAGATGATCACGTGAGAGTGAAACGCCAATGAAACGCGTGCAATCTGGTATTCTGAAGAGTTCCCGTTACACAATTTACTGTAAGCATTTTAATTGTTTGCTTTCAATCGGTGTCTGTTGTTACGTATACCGCAAAAAAGGTAAAATGATTTTTAAAAAAACGTCTCCTTCTTCTTCTTTCCTCTAATCCTGGAATGCCTCGCAACGTCAGGACAGGAAGAGATCTCTAGAAAGGGCTCTTCTGTTCGCTTCAGATAAAGTACCTTACAGTGTCTCTGATATTTCTGCGGTCCGTCTTCTGTGTGGTTGATCTCTGGGTCTGGTACGGCTGTATCTGTATCAAATTGCTCTCTGTGGTGCCCTGTCTGATGTCAATCTCGTTACATGGCCAAACCATTTGTTGTAGTTGTTTTACATTTTAAAGGGAATCATTCTTACAAGGACATAATTATTAGCAGGTCGCATGACAAATTTCAACAACTAAGACTGACCGGTTACTGAGTAATTGATTTTTAAAAGTTGGCCACAACTTTTGGAAGGGACTATAGTTCAAACCCCTCTTTGTAACAGCAGACGTATACACTGGTAACGGTTTTAAGACAGCCACGTGGTCTATGCTTTTCGTCAGGTGCGATAACTGAAGATGGCTCCCAGATAGACAGCTCTAGTACAAGATCGGTTGTCTTCCCCTGTTTTGTATCTTGTTTTGTGAGGAATCACTTTCATTGCACAGGGATAGCTCCTAGAAGGGAGAGAGGGGGGCAGGATGGAGAGAGAGGGGGGAGAGGAATAGTGGGAGGAGGGAGGGAGAGAGGCAAAAAAGGGAAAATAATGAGGGGGAAGGCAGTTAAATAGAGGAGAGAGAACAGAAGAAACTGGAGAAAGAGAGAGAGAGAGAGAGAGAGAGAGAGAGAGAGAGAGAGAGAGAGAGAGAGAGAGGGAGAGTGAAAGAGACAGGAAAGAGAGATAGAAAGTTAAGAGAGAAGTAGCTATAAAAAGAAAGAGAGATGGACAGACCGAAAAATGTGGAAGAGATATATTGATATATATGAGAGAAAGGGAGAGAGAGGGGGGAGGAGAAGCGAAAGATATAGGAAGACAGAGATATCGGAGGACAGAGAGAGAGAGGGGAGAGTGGACGTCAAAGAAGAGGAACAAGGAAAGAGACGTACAGGAGAAAAAGAAGTAGATAACATGTGAATAAAGGATAGGAGACAAGAAGAGTTAGCGGAGAAAGAAGAATTTTAAAAAGAAGTTTGAAGAAAGAGAGGGGAGAAGGACGAGAGACGGAAAATCAAGAGGAAGGAAAAAGAAATGGAATAGGACAGGAATAAACGGGAGAGAAAGAATAAGTTAAAGAGGAGAAGCAAAGGGAAGGAACAGGAAGAGACAGCAGACAGGAAAACACAAAGGAGAAAGGAGAATTTAAAATGGAGGAAGAAAGAAAGGGAAGAAAGGAGAGGGGAAGATAAAGAAAGAGAACATAAAGATACAGGAAATATGAATAGACAGGGAAGAGAAGGGAAGTGAAAGAGAACTGGGAAAAAGCAAGAGACAGGAATATACAGAAGACAGGGAGAGATAAGGGACAGATGGGAAGTTGGAAGTAAGAGACGGGAGAGAAAGCTGAGAAACATGATGTAATACACAAAGTAAAATACTAAGTGATTCAATGAGTATGATCCGGAGGGTTCAGGCAGGTTCGGTGCGAAGACAATGGCTTGAATCATAAGAGAAGTCCACTGTGCGTGGAGTCACCTTTATTTTTGTCCCGGGACACGCAGGCGTCGATGGAAATGAAAGAGCTGACAGGTTGGCTGGATTCGCTATCACTACCGACTGTCAGCCTATGGATCATGCTGATATTATCAATGCCCTCAGAGAAATAGGAAGGATAGAGGACTTTGGTGGCAGTGAATCCACATCACTCGCCAGAATGGCAGACTTGGGAATTAAGATCGGCACAGCAAAAAACGAGACGCACACCAGAAGACTTGTTAATCAACATAGAACTGGTACTATTAGCCGTCGGACGTTGGGGTTCATACTGAGGGGAGTATCTGAGCACCTATGGACATGTCCGAAGTGCAATAATGATAACCCAACTAACTAACTAGATAGCTAGCTAGATAACTAACTAACTAACTAACTAACTAACACAAAGTTAATTATGGCGCGCAAATACTTCTTCTTCTTTCGCTCGCTTGAAATAGATTATCTATATCTGCAATGTTGTCTCTAGTATGAGAGTAAAGTTTGACTTGCACCGATGTTTCCCTTGGCCAAACGTTTTGCTTTGATATGTTGTATTTGGGACAGTCTTGGAGGATATAATCTGTTGTCTCAGGTGCCAATCCACATGTGCACATGGCTGATTCGCCGATTTTAAATGCTGTGTACATGTTTCTGTAAAGTCTATTGTGTCATGGCGCGCAAATAAAAAATTTAAAAAAAAAACTCTACAGTCATTTAACAGACACCATCCACTTTGCGTAATGTTCGACAGTGGTATCAAGAACCAGCCGTTCAGAGAGCAATGGCAAACTACTGCACGAAACATTTGCTTAGAAAAGCCACAACAGCACTAAAATGCTAAGGTTGATTCTGCAACGTCCTGTAAGGGATACGAAACTAACTTTTTTGTTAGAGCCATGGGTCCCCCCCCCCTCCTCCCCCCCCCCCACACAACACACACAAACACACACATACACACAAATGAGACCCCGAAACACACACGGGGACTTTTACATCTAATCTCTATTCTTACAATATTTTTGCATCTCTTTTTCTACAATACATCTCTTTTTTCTCTATTCTTTCTTTGGTACACGATCGACAAAAAATATATGGTCTGTTTTGTTTCGTTTCTCTTGAGTTTTCATTTATATTATTTTTGTTTTTTTCCCCTACCCTTCAAGACTGCAGGAGCGTCGACATAAAGAAAACATGGGAGGGGGGGTCAGCGCCCTTGAAATTATCAAAAAGGGGAGGGGACACAGGGGGACCTTTCAAATCCTCTTGTTATTATATTAATAATATGTTATTAGAATTATGTGCTGAACGGCAGACATGTGCATGTTTTGCTAGTCGCACTCGCCATCCCCATGGGCTGTAAGTCCCATCCCTCCTCATAGCACTATATAACACTATCGTTGGTGTTTTCTTAATATCCTACCACAAGCAGGGGAAATCTACAGGTCACGGGAGAGTCTAATATTTCTGGTGGTGGAAGACTGCATGAAGTCGGAGGACCTAGGCTGCACTCTCTAGTAGGCGGGTTGGGGTTAGGGTCAGTTCTAGATGTTTTGGGGTCGTTTAAAGCATCAGAAAGCGGGGAAACCCAGTCTTACCTCCCTCTAAACTGTTGGGCTGTCCTCTGATGTCATCTGGGGTAAGATATTGCGAAAGACCCATATCGTCTAACACTATTTTAAAGGTGCCAATGAATGGCAAATACAACAATAACAACAACATCTACAACAACAATACATTTGGAACCATATGAACGTTATTAACGCCGTGAGGTAGATTTTCTCAGAACGATGCAAATCTTCGATAGCATTAGATCCTTATAGCAACAGATCAAAAGTGCAAATTTTATTTTTATATGCGTATGCCTCTCCCCACCCCACCCCACCCCCAACCCCCTTTTCCTTCTCTTCCCCTTTTACGGTACCGCCTGATGCAGCCGAATCTCAACAAATACATGAAAAAGATAACATCTAAACATAATGGATAGGCACTATGCAAATTTTCCGGGGTTTGGAGGTGTAGAACACCCCAATTTTGTTGGGTAGGGCACTCGAGGGGCACGAACCCTCATATTCCGGCGCCTCTCTTAGACGAACACATAAGTTCATTTGAAAATCCGTTTTACGACTTCCCAGGGGGTAGAAACATTTGTAGGAGCATTCTGCGAGGAAATCTAATTGTCGTAAAGTATAGACCTATTTCCGCTGATTATGGGCGAAAATTTCTTAGTGAAGATAAATAGAACTCAACAATAATGGGATAGATAAAAGCTTGTGTTGTAAAACTGGGTGATGTCTGTCTGTCGATGTGTCTGTCTGTCTTTCTGTTAATCTGCTTTATCTAGTGGGGTGATTAAAACAATAGAGGAAAGGGAGGGAAAGAAGAAGATGGAGAGGAAGACAAATTAAGAGGAGGAGGAGAAGAATAAGAAGAAGAAGAAGAAGATTACGATGATAATGATGATGATGATGATGAGGAGGAAGAGGAAAAGGATAAAGAAGAAGAACGAGATAAAGAATACAAAGATAAAGATCAAACAAAAACACACAGAATGAGAAAAATATCAATAGGAGGAGTAAAAGGAGGAGGAGTAGGGGGGTGATGATGATGATGATGATAATGATAATGATGAATTTTAATAACAAACCCAAAAAAGGAGGGGGGGGGGCTGGGGGAGGAAGAATGACAAACTGATCCAAAAATAAACGAATTTCATAATCAAAAGTGAGTACGGAATCTGTAGCTTTCTCTTTCCGAAAACCGTCCCATTGTGAGGTCACAGCACCCAAATCTGACCCCGTGAACGGGATTCTGGGTAATTTATTCTTGGTCGTATTTAGACACGTAAATGTTAATCACTGTATGATGATAGTCAATGAGTAATGAGAATGTTCTAGAACAAATCTACGCGATGTCTGGGGAACAGAGAAGAGTCATCTCACACACCGAGATTAGATGGTCGTAGGTCCATACTTCAAGAGCTGAATATTGAAGAAGGTTGGCTAGTAAAGACAATAAAACAAAGAAAATTGAAATATTTTGGTCACTTGAAACGTCATGGAAGTCTAGAGAGAACAATAATGGAGGGGTATATGCCTGGGAAGAGAGGAAGAGGAAGGCCAAGGAGAAGATGGGTGCAGGATGTGGCAGATGATCTCCAGATGGGTGTATCAGACGCAGGACATCTTGCTCATGATAGGAAGGTTTTCCGGAGGGTTGTTATGGCAGCGAGGTTCCGCGAGGGACATGCTACTGAATGAATGAATGAGGTCTTGGGTACTGCGACCTGAGTGAACATACTGGATAAATGGACGATACCTCGTTGTATTTGGCCCCTCTCTCGTTACGTCCTTGTTCATGTGTCTGCGTAAATTTATACGTGTGTTTGTATGTGTATGTGTTTGTATTTGTGTTTATGTGTCAAGGTGTGTTTGTGTGAGTGTATATATGTATGTTTGTGTGGATGTATATGTGTATATGTATGTATGTGTGTATGTATATATGTGTGTGTATGTATCTTTGTATATATGTGTGTATATATATAAGTTTATGTGTGTATATGTGTGTTTATGTGTGTGTATGTGTGTGTGGGGTCAGAGACAGAGACAGTGAGAGAGAGAGAGAGAGAGATAGAGAGAGAGAAAGAGAGAGAGACAGAGAGAGAGAGAGACAGAGAGAGAGAGACAGAGAGAGAGAGAGAGAGACAGAGAGAGAGAGAGAGACAGACAGAGAGAGAGAGACAGAGAGAGAGACAGAGAGAGAGAGAGAGAGAGACAGAGAGAGAGAGAGAGAGATTCTGTGTTCTTCTTTCACGCTATAAGAAAAGAGGCATCGGAGAACACCATGATGACCGGAGAGATGAACGACAGAAGAGGCAGAGGCAGACCAAGAGAGAGATTGATAGACAGCCTGAAGCGATGACATGGTGGAATATCGTCAGTACAACTGACTTAGAGTACCGAAAACGGAGATATATCGGGAGACGTGATCCCCCAGGCAGCTAGACAATGCACATGATATTAATATATTGTCGCGCGCCCCCGTGGGTAAATACACTGATATAGTGAGGGTGTGGGTTTGATCCTTAACAATGCCCACCCACGTGAGAAACTGGACTATTATCTACGCTATGTTGATCCTAGACAGTCCTGGATAGCCAAGAAAACAGCGAGTGGCTCGTTCCATGAAATGAAAGTTGCTGTACTTGTATCCACAGGAGTAGGAGAAGGGATAGATAGATATCAGGATACACCCACTGTGATATTATCTCAAAACACAGTTAACCCCTGCGACTATTCTCCTCTCCTGGCATTACTTAAAAGCCCTCATCAAGTGATTTAAATATTTGTTAGCTGAAGTAAACTAATATGCACAAAGACACTTGAACCTAAGTACACAATTTACTCAACTATGTTTAAACAACATCAAAAAGATTTATTTAATAAATCTGACTAAAATAAAATGAACTTGTTTAGGCTAGTAGAGTTGAAATGATGTGAATGATGAAATCATAAAGGTATTGGAAAGTAACAACCTTTGGACAGTTCTCGGCTTGAGACCCTGCCTATCTTTTCCAGTTTGTCGTCCTCACTGCTTTCTGCAGGTCGTTACACTCGACGGTCGGCAAATAATGGATGCCTACTAGTCCCTGCCCAATGTGGGAACTGGAAAAATGAAACCACGATGCCAAAAGTTCTGTCTCAAGCTTAGGTTAAGCCCAACAGATGGCATGTGCTGGACAGGATCTCATTTACCAGACCTAGAGTTCACCCCTTTATAACTTTTATCAAGCTCCTCCTACATTACGCCTAAAATCATTCTCATTCAAGGATGTCACAGCTCCTCCCTTGTGGGTAAGTTTATTCGCTGTTAGTCAGGGCTGTACAACACTTGTTTAAATTCCCACGCTCACATTCTACAGGTTCAATTAAGCTAATAGGCCAAGTCACACCTCCGGCCTACTTCACCTGCCATCACAATAAAATCAGACGGTGTCAATTCTTCTGTTAACACTTTCTGCTCACCATGTCAATAGTGACGATCTGACCGGCACTCCAGTTTAGGTAACCTCAGGGGGAGATAATGGCAATTAACCCTTGTTATCTGTTCCTGAAGGTCTGGCAGGGGGAATCAATATCTGACACCAACAAATGGTGTGCAAATCTCCAGTCAGTAAGTCTGCTTGGTCAGTCTTATCTCTGTACCTTAACACTTAACATCTGGGAAAAAGTTGTAGTGTTTGATATGACCAACGGTCCAGGAGAATTAAAGGTTTGATGTGGTCGTCTTACTTAGATTAAGGATGTATCCAAATCCCTATTTTCCTGTATACTTTCAAAATACAAAGAAATAAAAGTAGGTTGAGGAAAGACATTCTGAAGTCACCGCGCGTATTGTCACATATATATATATATATATATATATATATATATATATATATATATATATATATATATATATATATATATATATATACACACATACATACATACATATATACACATACATACACCATTTCACTTTAAACTGGACACTTGTCAAATCATCTAGGACGTTTACTAAACCACCTGGTAAGTTTTTCCAATCAAACTGGACATTTTTCAAATCACATAGGACGCTTTTTTTTTGAAACCAAACTGGACGATTTTCAAACCACCTAGAACGTTTTTCAATCAAACTGGGCGACTGTCACATAAACAGACAGAACACCCCTCAGTGTTAGGTTTTTCCACAGCTTGTACACCTCTATGCAAATGATCTATACTCAAAAATGGACTATTCCTCCATAAGTATATAGTCCTCCTTTGATAAGTATCGGTCAGGATGTAGATGAAGGAACCTGGTTTAATCCTAAATCTACTGAGAGCTACATACATCCAGTTTTAACATATGGCTGTGAATCCTGGACAATCGGTAGGCAGGCCAAACGATTTCCTGAGGCCTCAGAGATGTGGTTTTACAGAAGAATGCTTAGAATACCTTGAACAGCCAAAAAGAGCAACCAAGAGGTTTTGAAAGAGCGGGAGCCCGAAGACAACTTATCACAGACATCAGAAGGAGACAGTCGTCATTTTTCTGCCATGTTATGAGAAGAGGGAAAATAGAACATGTTGTGACCACTGGAAAGATCTGTGGAAGGAGGGACAGAGAAAGACAACGAGAGAAGATTTTTGACACTTGTTGCATGGCATGGAGGTGTGTCGGCACACGAACTGATACATGCTGCAGGAGATCGTGGATTATGGAGAGGTATGATCGCCCACGCCAGTCGGCAAGGCACCTGATGATGATGGTGATGACTGAGAGTGATTTCTGATGAATTTGCTCACAGGTAAGTGATTTTTTGAGTAGAGAAGCATTTTCCACGTCCGAAATGTCGCTTTATTCGGCGGAAGGAATTATTCCCGCTTCTAGTTCGGATAAGTATGAAATGTGTGGCTCATTCCCGACACATTTCTCAAAGTCAGCGGACGTGCTACCCTTGTTCTGTCAAATATATTGATAGAAAGTCTACTTTTTCAACCGGGAATTTCAACAGAGTATGGGATGTATGGAAAATATTCTGTGATAATTTGTATTCATTGACTGCTATGATACACAGTCCTTACAATTCTGAGTGGATCCGTCACAGTTACGATGGTTTGGACATGTATGCAAAATGGGAGTAAATTCGTCACCAGGCATGGAAGGCTAAGAACCAGGGAACCAGACCTCCAGGGCCACCTAGGGTCCGCTGGGAAGACAACATCCGACAGTCCCTAACTGACAGAGGAGTGGAATGGAACAAAGCCAGAAAGAAAACTGCTGATAGAGACGTCTGGCGATCTCTCTGGCAAACCTCTACACCCCAAAGTAGAAAAAGGGCGACTAAGTAAGTAGGTCAGTAGGTAAGCAGGTCGATACCCCAATTAGTTGTCGCGTGTAGCTCGCATAGCAACCACATTTGACCCATTTGTCTCTAAGAGGACCCTCAGTTGTACATGCCTAATTTATAGGATGTTGACGAACTTATCGCAGTATTTGATGGCTGCTTTAACTAAGTAACGTTACCTTCAGTAATTTTGCATTGCTTGCTAAACGGTCGAACTATCCACACCCCTGTCAAAATCAACACAATGCGATCTGCTGCCAAATCACTCGCAGCTGGAATCGAACCGGGTACCTCGAAATGACGAAATGCAATGACAGCGTCTAAGCCACAGACGCTTATAGCGTTTACTCCCTCGAATTCATCAGTTGTAAACACTGGCGGAAGCTTCCAGAACTTGAATTTTGCGTGCAACTCCGTTTTACAGATCTGGCTTTTTCAAAATGCAGATTGTTGGTTCTTTGCCTTTCTGGCAGAAGCACTCTGACTTGGAAGGAATCAACTAATTAGTCGACATGCTTGCTATGGAGGCAATTGCCCCCCCCCCCCACCCACCCCCAAGGATCCCCGGAACAAACGCGGGGAAGGATTAGCAGTAAGAAGAACAGGAAGAACAAGAAACAAGAACACAGAGTAGCAACAACATATACTTTTCTCAAGCTGCCATCAAACACTGACTCACATCTGGCGGTCTTCCCGCCAACATTTGCCATCACTTGCCTCCGTTAAACCCACACTGAACCCACACCGAACCCACATGGGTCCATTCACATCCCTGGTGTATTAAACCATTCCCCTGTAAGCGGCACCTAACTTCTACAAGCTGCAGCCATAAAACACGCATGCTCCGGCGGGATTGTTTACAGCAAGGCGTCCGATGTACGGGCCGCGTTCAAAACCATACATGTTGAAGCAATTCGTTTGTTTAGGCGAAAAATAGCGCTGTTTCCAGCCTACACGCGTTTTCTCTAGTGTGGTTGGTGGCGCTACAAGACGTAAACAGTTGCATCATAATCATCATCATTATCGTTATCACCATCATAATTATTATCGTTATCATCATCTTCATCATCATCATCATCGTCATTATCATCATCTTCATCATCATCATTATCGTTATCATCATCATCATCATCATTATCGTTATCATCATCATCATTATCGTAATCATCATTATTATCATCATTTTCATCATCATCATCGTCATTATCATCATCATCATCACCATCATCATTATCGTAATCATCATTATTTTCATCAGCGTCTTCATCATCATCGTCATTATCATCGTCATCATCACCATTATCATCATCATTATCGTCATCATCATCGTCATCATTATCGTCATCATCATCGTCATCATTATTGTCATCATCATCATCATCATCGTCATTATCATCGTCATCATCACCTTTATCGTCATCATTATCATCAGTATCGTCATCATCCTGATTGTCACCGTCTTCATCATCATCATCTTTATCGTTATCACCAGTCCTAAAAAATGTTGATAGATAATCAATTTTGATCACGTTTTAAGATCTGGCTTATGTGTATGCAGACTGTTGGTTCCTTGCCGTAAAAAGTAAAAGTGAAGGCCCCGAATACCTTTCTAGGCGTATTGGGCATGTAGGGCTAGATCTATATTTTATAGACGAATCAGCACTTTATGGGTGATTTGGTCATCATCACGCCGGTCGCCTTTTTTCCCACGACTTTACCTGGTAACTACTTAAGGTTGGGTCGATTTAGCAGCCAAGGTCAATTTTGAAAAAAAGTTCGTCTCCTTCAGAACCCGAACCATCGATGACTTTGAAGTAAATAACCTTCATAATTCGCCTCTTACAACATGCTTGTTTGGGGGTAGTGAGTTCAACCCCCTGAGATAAAAGGTTGTTGATAGACTGAATGTTGAATATTGAAATACAAATCGACATCACAGCACTCTGGACACCCCCATAAGCGCTCCGTCCCCATCTTCAGCAGCAAGCGAAAGGTCAAAACTCCGACGGTACCAGTAACTGTCTGATTGTATATCCGTCTCGCCTTTACCCTCAGTGTTAAGCGTCGGCCAGATCCCCTGGTAACTCCTCGCAGCGCCATTCTTCACAGACCGCAATGATCTATCTGTTCCTCGGCACTGTTCGCTCGCTCCTAAAAGGCCCTCACAACATCCAGCTTGTCATACATCAGTTTACCACCAAGTGGTGCAGAACCGACCAGTCTATCTGCCTGCTCATTTCCCAACACACCGGCATCACCTGGAACAAATTGTTGATTGACATGACTACCAACACTGCACGGCCTGCACTATGAGAAGAAGATGCATTGGATCCGCTATCACTACCGACGGTCAGCCTATGGATCATGCTGATATTATTAATGCCCTCGGAGAAATGGGAAGGATAGAGGACTTTGGTGGCAGTGAATCCACATCACTCGCCAGAATGGCAGACTTGGGAATTAAGATCGGCACAGCAAAAAACGAGACGCACACCAGACACGCCAGAAGACTTGTGAATCAACATAGAAATAGCCATCAGACGTTGGGGATTATACTGAGGGGAGGATCTGAGCACCTATGGACATGTCCGGAGTGCAATGATGATAACCCATCTAACTAACTAACTACACAGCGTGCACTCTGAGAAGAAGATGCACTTTTTCCTGCGCCTCAGCGCAGAGCTGTACAATGCGCCCATTCTGAACGGAAGTAATTCTCGAAATGTAAATCACACGGAGTAAAACACTGCAATATAACAGTTAAAAACGGCCCTAGATTCTTCAAAGCCACAAAAAAAAAAAAAGTTATATTTCTGAACACATAATAAGGTAGACAACTAACATCATCATTATCGTCATTATCAGGTGCCTTGCCGACTGGCGTGGGCGATCATGCCTCTCCGTAATCTGCGATCTCCTGCAGCATGTATCAGTCCGTGCGCCGACACACCTCCATCCATGCCATGCAACAATACTGTCAAGAATCTTCCTCTATCCCTCCTTCCACAGATCTTTCCAGTGGCCGAAAACTGATGACTGTCTCCTTCTGATGTCTGTGATAAGTTGTCTTCGGTCTCCCGCCTCTTTCAAAACCTCTTGGTTGCTCTTTTTGGCTGTCTAACGTATTCTAAGCATTCTTCTATAAAACCACATCTCTGAGGCCTCAAGAAATTGTTTGGCCTGCCTTCCGATTGTCCAGGATTCACAGCCATATGTTAAAACTGGTAGTATGTAGCAAGCAAGAATTCTTTTTCTAACTCTCAATGACAAGATATATTATTGCACAAGATGAGGTGGGGGGAGGGGGTGCGGAGAGAGCTGCATGCGATAGCAAAGGGCAGAACGTCTTAGCGTGAGTTGGTTGAGGGCCTATGCTCCACTAGAGGCTAGAAAGGCAGAGAAAGAAGAGTATAGTTGGTATGGCGATTAACCGAGGTATTCTAATATATCAAGAGTTATACTTCACAGGTAGCGATTGTCACACAGAAAACAACAGAAAGACATAACGTATTCTCAGAAATAAGGTTTCATTTGTTAAGAACATGGACAAGAGAAGAGCTCCCCGGCAACGAAGACTTAGCAGCACCAGGGACATTAAGTTATTGGAGGGACTTTTGAAATTCTTCAACCCGGAAATCCGACGGAACACTTCAATTCTGGACTTTGATTTATCAATTCTGCAACATAACAAGGACCAGCGTGAATCTTTCCGTAGTGTGGATACAACAAGCATTGTTCCAGTGCCTGCAGAAGACATCAATCAGAAAGGAGAAAGGAGGGTTGTGTTTCAGCTGGAGCAGCCCAGTGATAAGTTGAAGGGTAAAGGCTTCCGTCAATATTTTGATTTCTCCAAACAAGTGGTTACTGGAGAGGTTCTGGAGGACGCTGTGAAATACGCTTTAGATCACAAAGAGGACTTATTTCAAGAGTACGACTCGTTTCTGCAGTATGCTTTCTTGGACGATCAAGTTTCCGAGGAACACAAGTCGTGTCCACCGGAGAGAAGAGAGGACCATTCTGTTGTTCTTGAGGGCTCGCTGCGTCCGTTGAAACCTTCAGAAAATTTCACTGTGAAATATACCAGACTGCCTTCCTCTAGGAAGGTCAGTTTAGGAGGGAGTCCAATGGCACTCTCACAAGAAAATCTTTGGTTATGGCCTTGGTTAAGCCCAGATCTGAAAGCCAGAAATCTGTATCGATCTTTAACCCACAGCAAGAGAGTAACGTTCAGTCACCAGGCCTCGCTGCCGAATATCCCCTTGCCCAATCTAGGACAATCGCTCAACGGTCTACTCCAGTCCGTGAAAGCATGCGCTAGCCCCAAGACGCTGGCGACGACAGAGAAAGTCATTTTCGAATTCGCCAAAGAAAAAGGGAAGATCTACCACGACCACATCATCAAGGCTGAGGCGCAGAAAAGCTCGTCGTGGATCAGGGAGTTCCTGCCCAATTATTCCCATTGCTACACCAGACTGGAAGCGCCACTGACGAACACTGCCATTGTGGCGCCTTTCATGTACGACCTGTGGCCAGAAAGAGCCAACACTCAACTGACTCGTGCTGCTATACTTGTCGAGCTAGCTGTCGAGTTCTGGGAATTAATCCGAGAAGAACGACTTATACCTATTTCAGTTGCCAGAGGAGGAAAACCTGCCTGTATGCACCAGTTTCGTAAGCTGTTTTCCTCTGTGAAGCTTCCAGGAATTCCTCGTGATGAAATCTACTATAATTTCAAAACTGCGAACGAAGGCGGTAATACATCAAGGCATATTGTTGTGCTCTACAAAGGGCAAATATTCGGCGTGGAAGTCGTAAACCGCGAAAACGAACGGGTGCCATCTGAGACTATCAAACATCGTTTGACGAGTGTTATCAATTCAGTGGATGATGAGCTCAGCGAGGCTGGGTTAGGACTGGGTATTCTGACCAGTCTGGATAGAAACTCCTGGTCGGAACTTCGTGTACATCTGATGGAGATAAGTCCTCACAACCAGACTTGCTTGAATGAGATTGAGCAGGCCATGTTTGCCCTTAGTTTGGATGACACCAGAGTTGGAAGCATGGACAGGCTACTACACGAAGCCATCTTTGCTGATGGCTGCAACAGGTGGTACGACAAATCTTTTACTTTCTACGTCTACAGAAATGGCTTAGTGACGATGAATGTTAATACTTCGATAATTGACGGATCAACAGCCGCGTTTCTGCTACACTACACTCATCTCCGAATTCTGGAAGACTCTGAAAAGTGGGACGACGATGTTTTGATGTCTGTAACGGGAAGCGCCGCGGATGTCAATCAGGAGCCAACAGTTGATGCAGAAGAAGGCGAGGACGATCACACCAGTCAGCTGTCCGACCTCCCACAAGCCAGAAATAGACTGGACAGCATCCAAGTAATGTCCTACCCGGGGAAAACAGTCGTTGACCACAAACCGTTAACGTTTGACACGGACGAGACACTGGAAACCGCTATCGAGGAAGCAAAGGTTAAATTTCTAGAAATTGCCTGTACTATTCGTACGGCTCTGTGCCGATTTGAAAATTATGAAAGCAACATTTTCTCACGGAGAAATATTAACACTGATGCCTTCGCTCATCTGGTACTGCAGTTGACCTTTTTTCGAATGTACTACCGCCCGCCATCGGTTGGGTCAAATGTCAGCTTGAGGCGGTTCCACTACGGTCGTTACGAGGTACTCCGAACAACAACTTGCGAGTCAGTTCGCTGGTGCAGAAGCATGTTAGATGTCGAATCCAGTTTCAACGATCAAAGCTGCAAATTTTTTGAAGCGGTGAAAAAGCACGTATCCTTGCTCAAAGATGTTTGTTATGGTAGAGGAAACGAGAACCATTTGGCGGCTTTGCGAGTTATCGCGGAGGATCTGTATTCAACAACGCCAGAGCTCTTTAAGGACGAAGGCTTCAAGATGGTGGGCGGGTTCAGCCATTTTGACATATATTCTGAGTGTCTGGGCGTCGGGTGCACGAGCTGTGCAGTGGTATGGCCGACTAGCCCCACGGGTTATGGTGTGGGATATTTCGTGGCCAATTCGAAAATTGTGTTTAATGTTGCAAGTTGGGCAATCGACAAGGGAACTAGTGCGGACCTTTTCGTTCATAGTCTCGAGCGAACGCTGAATAGCCTTCATGAGTTTTTGAGAACTTTATGAGCGTCATGGCACTCAGACAGTTGTGAGGCGTGGTTACCTGGCATGTGTCCGCGTTAACAGGTAGCGATTACACTGGAGCGGGAATCACGTGACATTTTTCTTCTCGTTGCTTTGCTGTTGGCAGTGTTGTGCCCGTAAAAAGCAGCCTTAACACGTAACAGTTTCTGCATGAGCGGCGTAAGCATGCACCCAGCGCCCTATTTGCTATTTTCGTGAGGTAAACCGAGTGGTCATTTTGTAATAAATAGTGAGCAGTAATAGTAAATAGTAAAACAATGCATTTTGCTTTTGGCATGGAAAGTGTGAGCGGCGATTCCAGCCGTTACATGCATGTCTCTGTCTGTTTGCTTTCTGAATTTTTCTCTTTAAAAGGGCGATTGGCGAGCTGCTTTGTGGTTCACAGCTAGACTGTGATAACTGCACCTTTTACCCAAACACATAAGATTTCAGCAAATTCATAAGTATTCGCCCTTTACGACATGCTTGTTAAAGAGCAGTTGGCTTTCCCCACCTACCCTTTCCCCCTCCCCTCCCTACCCCCCACTCCAGCCAAGAGAGAGTCTCAAACCAACACGGGGATATATTATTTGACATTTATCAGTCCAGGCGTTGTTTAAGTTTTTACATGTTAACACATTGTGGAACAATTATTTATTTTCTGGTGGGGTGGGAGGGAGAAGTAACAATAGTTTGTTAGATTATAAATTCATTAAACAGATAATTGTTTCGCTATGTTTCTTTCATCAAATAATAAAACGATTCAAATGATGTTATTTCGTATCACTTTTCTTTTAAGTCAGTGTGACTTCGTATCATAAGATCTCTAAAACTGATAAGCGAAATAGAAACCAGATGTCAGAGAGCAAGTGCAAGTATACGCCAGTTGTTGTAACTGTTTGGGCATCTAAACATAATCACGTGTGCAAACAAACAAACAAACAAACAAACATGTTTATAAATAGCATATTTATACGAACACTGAGCTAAATGTTGAAATTTAAATTAAGAATCGACATCACAGCACTCATGACATTCCCATAAATGCTCCGTTCCCATCTTCAGCAGCAAGCGAAGAGTTCTAATTCCAATGGTACCAGTAACCGTCTAATTGTATATCCATCTCATCCTTCCCCTGAGTGTTCAGCGTCAGCCAGATCCCCTGGTAACTCCTCGCAGCGCCATTCTACTCAGACCGTAATGATCTCTCTGCGCCTCGGCACTGTTCACTCGCTCCCGAAGGGACCTCACAATATCTAACTAGTCATACATCAATTCACCACCAAGTGGTGTAGAGACTGACAATACTGAGGCAACAGTGCAAAACATGGATATTATCTAAAGCTCATGTACGCAAGCTTCGTAATACCGGGATGCCGGGTTCGATCCCAGCTGCAGGCCATGCGCCTTGCGTTGGTTTCGACAGTGGTATCAATAAAGCCGACCGCTCAGAAAGCAATAGCAAACTACTGGACATAAATTCGCCTAGAAAAACCACACAACAGCCAGGGGCTGTTGGGGTTGGTTCTGCAACGTCCTGTATAGGATACGCAACTAACCATGTACGCAAAAATTAGCGACAGGTTGTCGTTCCCACAATATATTTAATATTATCATTATTTAGTCGACTTGCGAGATAAAAGGCATAATAAAACCCGCCAATTAACCACCTGAAATCGACTAAATAATGATAATATTAAATATATTGTGGGAACGACAACCTGTACTAGATTCATATATAAACAGCGGAACAAAAAGTTTGGCCATCTCGTTAGAAAGCAGCAACATCGAATACCATCACAGACACCACGTCTCAAAAAGATCAGCTACTACAGCAAGAGGACGGCAATGATAAGCATGGATCGACAACATTAAAGAAACTCTACACCAGCGGTTCTCAACCTACGGGTTGAGACCTTTTTTTTGGTGGGTCGAACGACCCTTTCACATGGGTCGCCTAAGACCAACAAAAAACACATATTCATTGAAGTTATAAAGGTAAATAATTGTTTATGGGCCTCCACAACAAGAGGGGACTGTGTTACAGGGTCGCGGAATTAAAAAGATTAAGGGCCACTGATAAAAAAAACAGCGGATCAAATGGTTTGGCCATCTCGTTAGAATGCAGCAACAACAGACACCATCACAAGCACCACATCTCAAAAGATCAACTACTAGAGCAAGAGGACGGCTATGATAGTCATGAATCGACAACATTAAAGGCACTCTACATCTTCACGTCAT
Source organism: Candidula unifasciata (assembly GCA_905116865.2). Lineage (NCBI taxonomy): Eukaryota > Metazoa > Mollusca > Gastropoda > Stylommatophora > Geomitridae > Candidula > Candidula unifasciata. The sequence continues at coordinate 1,054,345 of CAJHNH020002773.1, forward strand.
CACAATAGCCAGGGCTAACCCGCGTGCACTGGACTGTAAATTATTCCTCCCTACGTCTCTTGACAATATAAGTGGTTATTGATAATGATAATGATTATGATGATAATGATGATGATGATGATGATGATAATGATGATGATAATGATGATGATGGTGGTAATAATAATAATAATAATGCTGATGATGATGATGATGGTGGTGGTGGTGGTAATGATGATGATGATTATAATGATGATGATGATGGTAATGATGATGATGATAATGATAATGATGATAATGCTGATGATGATAATAATGATGATGATGATGATAACGATGATGATGATAATGATGATGATGATGATAATGATGATAATGATAATGATGATGATAATTATGATAATGATGATGATATTCTTTAAAATCCATAAGACCAAAGATCTCCAAACTAATTTGACCTAATGTGCTTTTTCAATTAAAAAATATTATTAACCGGCGCTCCTTCTCCCAAAAGTTTACATTTTGCAGCTGAACAGACAAGTAAATATATCTAGAGTCTATTGATGCTGCTGTTAACACATAAGGCATCCACATAATTGACATCACAGCACTCAGGCATTCCCATGCGTGCTCCGTACTTATCTTCAGCAGCCAGCGCAGAATTCCAATACTGATGGTACCGGTCACAATCTGGTTATATGTCCGTGTTGCCTTTCCTCTGATTGGCTAGTAAACAGTCTCAGAAGCTTAATTAGTTTGGTCATATCAAGCGCCACGACGGATTGAAAAAAAATTACAGCAGAAGGCATGGTACCAGGAAGGAGGGGCAGGGGCCGACCACCTCGAAGATGGGCACAGGATTTAAGTGACTCCTTGAGTATGAAAGTACACGAGAGACCAAGTTTTTTTAGGCAGACCGTGATGAGAGCGACGGGTTCTTAATTTATAACGTACCCCAAACACGAAATCCCCGTGGGAAATCCACAACTGACCTGACAGTCCATTATTTCAAGGGGTGGAAGTGTGCTGTTGTGTGGTGCTTTTTTTTTTTTTTTTTTTGAGTGTTAATCTAGTGTCTTCTAATGCTAACCCTAACCCTAACCCTAACTCTAACCCTAAACTTTGCTGTAGATAAATCACGAGAAACTACAACCTGAACACCCTAGAATTTATTGGGAATGTCTCCCGTGACGTTGTCGTGACGTCAAGGGTAAGTTATAATTTAAGTACCGAGCGACGTTCTGTAAAGTATCTGCTACATGATGATGATGTAAAGGACCACGTCTGACCTTTTCTAATACTTGTCATCATCATCATCATCATCAATTTCCACTTCTGCTGTTAAGCGTTGTGGGGAGGAACAGTTTGCGATCCAATGCTTCATAGGCAGCAATGGCTATTGTCATTCCTTGTGGATGTAGAAGCTCTTTAATGTCATCAGTCCATAATCTCCCAGGGCAACCTCTTGCTTTCATTTCACATCTTTTCATGTGAAGCGCCTCTAGTGGTAGTTGTTCTAACCGCATTCTTACTAGATGACCAAACCATTCTATCTTCTGTTTCTCCATGAATTTGCTGCATGTAGTTGTTCCTACAGTCTGTCTGATAATATTATTTCTAACTTTGTCTCGCATAGTTAGTCGGCTCTGTGGCTAAGTCGATGCGAACGCTTCGCTTCGTAATGCCGGGATGCCGGGTTCGATCCCAGCTGCGGGCAATGCGCCTTGCGTTGGTTTCGACAGTGGTATCAAGAAAGTCGACCGTCTAGAAAGCAATGGCAAACTACTGGAGGTAAATTTGCCTACAAAAACCACACATCAGCCTGGGGCTGCTGGGGTTGGTTCTGCAACGTCCTTGTTGCGTAGTTAAGTCGGCATTATCAACATTGAATGTACTGCTTGTGCTAATGCATTTCTTTTTTCAAAGAGAGGGAATGGGGTCGCAGATTTATTAGGAAAAAAATGAGGAAACAGAAGCAGCAACGACAGTTGCATCTCTATAAGCGACCAGTCGTTGGTGGTCCTAGTCGAATCAGTGCTGTCTGTGCCTGCAGCTGTTCTGATGTTTAAACTGTCTGGGTTTTTCATCGCACACCAAGAGACGAACCAGATTATCGGCAATTTCCTGAGAAAATAATTGACTACTGTTAAATCGCTTTGTTTTCCTAAAAGCCGTTAGACTTGGCGTGTCTGTAGATTTTTTAACAAACTTGATTCTTACAAAGACGTTTTTCAAAACCTACATCATCAGACTGCTAGTGGTTTTGGATCTTTTGCTGGTTGCTAAATATGGGGATGGAGCGCTTAAGTAAATCACCCGGGTGCTGTGATATCGGTTCTAAACTAAACTCAGTTGATCACAAAAAGCAGGAAAAGAAATAATAAGATCTAGGAAAAACGTTTCACAAACATCGTCGCATACACTTACCAGAAGATTCCCAAACATGTTTCCTTATTTTGTGACATCTTTGTCAAGGTAGTTAGTCGCAAGTAGTAGTAGTAGTAGTAGTAGTAGTAGTAGTGGTAGTAGTAGTAGTAGTAGTAGTAGTAGTAGTAGTAGTAGTAGTAGTAGTAGTAGTAGTAGTAGTAGTAGTAGTAGTAGTAGTAGTAGTAGTAGTAGTAGTAGTAGTAGTAGTAGTATTAGTAGTAGTAGTAGTAGTAGTAGTAGTAGTAGTAGTAGTAGTAGTAGTAGTAGTAGTAGTAGTAGTAGTAGTAGTAGTAGTAGTAGTAGTAGTAGTAGTAGTAGTACTGGTAGTAGTAGTAGTAGAAGTAGTAGTAGTAGTAGTAGTAGTAGTAGTAGTAGTAGTAGTAGAAGTAGTAGTAGTAGTAGTAGTAGTAGTAGTAGTAGTAGTAGTAGTAGTAGAAGTAGTAGTAGTAGTAGTAGTAGTAGTAGTAGTAGTAGTAGTAGTAGTAGTAGTAATAGTAGTAGTAGTAGTAGTAGTAGTAGTAGTAGTAGTAATAGTAGTAGTAGTCGTAGTAGTAGTAGTAGTAGTAGTAGTAGTAGTAGTAGTAGTAGTAGTAGTAGTAGTAGTAGTAGTAGTAGTAGTAGTAGTGGTGGTGGTAGTAGTAATAGTAGTAGTCGTAGTAGTAGTAGTAGTAGTAGTAGTAGTAGTAGTAGTAGTAGTAGTAATAGTAGTAGTCGTAGTAGTAGTAGTAGTAGTAGTAGTAGTAGTAGTAGTAGTAGTAGTAGTAGTAGTAGTAGTCGTAGTAGTAGTAGTAGTAGTAGTAGTAGTAGTAGTAGTAGTAGTAGCAGCAGCAGCAGCAGCAGCAGCAGTAGTATTAGTAGTACACCCGAAGTAGTAATGGAAGTAGCAGTAGTCATAAAACTGTAGTTATAGCAGCAGTAGCAGCAGCAGCAGCGGTAATAGTAATAGTAGTAGTAGCAGCAGGAGCAGCTGCTGCATTAGCAGAAATAGTAGTAGTAGTACACATGAAGTAGTAGTTATAAAACTGTAGTTATAGCAGCAGCAGTAGTATTATTGATAAGTAGCAGTAGTTTCAACACTACTATTACTATTTTTATTATTACTAATATTATTGTTGTGTGCTGAATAGCAAGAAATGTGATAACATTTAAAAAAAAAAAGATTAAATTAATAAGCATATACTTTGTTTAAAGAAAAAAATCTATACGGTTCTTTTTTAGCGGGAACCATTTAATTCTGTTGCAAACTTTCTAGGAGAGAGGGGGTCGAGAGCTGAAGCTTTTTTTTTCGATCACCAGCAAGATGTCCCGTGCCCGATACACCCATTTGGAGATCATCCGCCACATCCTGCACCCATTTTCTCTTTGACCTTCCTCTTCCTCTCTTTCCAGACTTATACCCCTCCATTATTGTTCTCTCTAAACTTTCGTGACGTTTCAAGTAACCAAAATATTTCAATTTGCAGCCATGACAACATAACTATGGAAACAAAAAAAATCCTTACCTCTGCGGGACTCTGCCTGGTCGAAAATCATGAAGAGCACAAGTGAAGACAGGAGAAGACATTGTCCAGCCTTAAAATAACATCTCCAGCCATGCAAAAGTGATAGTCTGTAACCAACACAGCGATGACACTCCAGGCAACCGTCTGCCATTGTTTTGAAAAGCAATTTCCCGTTGTTTGAAAAATACTTAAAGTTTGTTTCGTTAAATTCTGGTCGATGGTTTTTTTATAGTTCGTAGTATTCGTATTTCGTAGAGTATTTTCTTATTTGTTCGCCGTTAAGAGGGTGGTTGACACATTGTGTTGTTGTTTACAAATGGGATGCGATATCTCTGCATGTTAGTAGATTATGAGCAAAATGTGTTTTTTTTTTCCAACAAGGAATATAATTGTTGATTCTTCTATTCACTCACAGCCGTGGAATTTGGTATGTTTTACTTTGAACTGAGATCGTTTAGTCTAAGTGGAAATGTAAGTGTCGAAATGGTTAATCTACGAATGTCTTCAAGTTGTAAATATTAATGAGAAAGATACTTTTCATTAATAAAATAAATATATATCATTTTAATATTTTATTATTACTCTTTACAATTGTTTACATTACCAAGTAGATATACTGAATGTTTTACGAGATATAAGACATTTGGGAGAACAAAGTCTGACTAATTCTGCAACCATGACCAGACAGTGAAAAATAGTATGTTAAAAGGGGTGTGGTCAAACAAGAACACTATGCAGGAAGTCAAAGAAGAATAAGAAACCAACACAAGACTGGTGTCGTGAGCCGCTACACGCTGCGGGATTTACTAAGGAGGGGATCCGAGCACTTATGGGCTGAATGGTTGGATATGCACTGAGGATAATCTGTCGACTAACTAACCAACTAACTTACTAAAAAATTATTACCAACACGCTATTATGTTTACGTCTCGAATATAGATAAAAGAAGGCTCACTGAATGCATACGCCGCGTAACGTTAGAAAACTACCAGTTACTAGTACTACGGTGCACACAATTGTCAATATCAAAGCGACGAGTAGGAAAATATCACGTGACATCCTCGACGATGTGAAAGGCGACTAATTAGGTAGTGTTGCCTTAGAAGTCAGAGTGAATCTGCATAATATGCCAGGAACCAACAGTCTGCATGATGTAGCCATGAAACAAACTGGCGACCTTCAGAGCATGAGACAGATGGTTTTGCCACTTCTCCACTGAGACCCTTGTAATATTAATAATAAAGGTTGTCGTTATTATTACTGGTTTTGTTGTTAAAAAATTTTTTTTCAAGAATCCTTGAAGACACCTACAACCCCATCCTCGGCACAATAAAAAAGATGGGGAGGGTGGGAGGGGGATGGTGTTTAAGCCCCCGTCCCCAGTATTTTCTTGTTGGTGCTGCGCCTGGCAACATCCAAAACACCGCCACCACTACCACATATACCACTATCACTACCACATCTACCACCATTACTACTACAATTACTACTACCACTAATACTTCAACTACTATCACCACTAATTTCCTCTGCCTTATGCCTTGTGTTGGCTTCTACAGCGGTATCGAGAAGCCGACCGTCCAGAAGCAATTGCAAACTACTGGACGTAATTCTGCCTAGAAAAACCACAACAGCCAAAACTGCTGGGGTTGGTTCTGCAACGTCCTGTAAAGGGATACACAACTAAGTTAGGTCTACTGTTGCCACTGCAACTTCTACTAGTGCTTGTATTTTTATTATTTTTATTATGTTAATATTATTATTTTATTATTATATTTTTTTAAATTTGTATTTTTTCTGTTATATTATTATATTGTTACTATTGTTATTATCATTGTTAATATTATTATTATATCATTATTATTTTTATTGTTGTTGCTGTTATTAAGGTTAGTTGCGTATCCTTTACAGGACGTTGCAGAAACAACCCGGACAGCCCCTGGCTGTTGTCTGGTTTTTCTAGGCAAATTTACGTCCAGTAGTTTGCCATTGCTTTTCTGAACGGTCGGCTTTCTTGATACTACTGTCGAAACCAACGCAAGGCACATGGCCAGCAGTTGGGATCGAACCCGGCCTCCCGAAGCGTTCGCATCGACTTAGCCACAGAGCCGACTGTTGCTGTTGTTATTATTATTATTATTACTATTATTATTATTATTATTATTATTATTATTATTATTTAAAAAAACATACCTGAGGAAAAATATGAACATCAAATGGGAGGAATTTAAGAAGAGTATCGAAATAAGTGGGCAGTCAGTGGTAACAACGGATTTAAAACAAAGAAGGTGACGCTACATTTGACACATTCGGAGAGGAAATCGGCAGAGAATCTCCAAATAGGTATTAACATGGGAAATAAAGGGATTAAGGAGGCGAGGACGCTCAAAAGAAACCCTAAGACGAACGGTGGTGAGAGAGGCCAAAGCTGCTGGACTGAATTCCATCCATGAGTTGATTTGATTGCACAGGATAGGAATAGAGGAACAAACTGCTATCGCTGTTTGATATGTTTTTTGAGGTTCTGAGGTTTTGAGATTTGAGGTTTAGAAGTTTTGAGGTTTAAGGGTTTGAGGTTTTGAGGTTTGAGGAATTGGAGGTTTTGAACAATGGATTAATATCATGGCAAACTGGTAGTAACCCACAAGTGCTCGGTTTTTTTTTTTTTTTCTAACTCAAGTCTGAGTCCGAAAAAGCTCCGCACAGTGCACAGGCTCTGCAGCACAGTCAATGGATTGTTTTACGTGCGGAACAATACACACGGGCTTCCCAGACCAGGGGGAATTACTAGAAGTCAAATTCCACGTGAAAAAATGCCAGCCCTTACCGGGGATTGAACCCAGAACCTCTAGCACTCAAGGCGGACACCATGCCTCGAGACCACACAGCCACCCCCACCCCCCCCCCCCTATGTGATATATAATTGCATAACAAGACAATAATGATGATGTACTGACAATTGTATTATTATTGTTATATTATTATTATGACTATTTTAACGCAACCTCCTGGGGAAGTAAAGACGGCCGGCGTAATGCTGACCACATTATCCACCTAGTGCCGTTTGGTCTGTAAAAATATGGGTGCTCTTCCCATATGCCCAATGCGCCTAAATGCGTGAAAAGGGATATTTACTGACTATTATTGTAAACAAAATTAGTTTCAAAATGTGAATCTGTTGTAAAGAGCATGAACTAACGGTTCCTATTTCATAACAGCAATTTTAAAAAGGATCACTCGAGAACGTCCAATAAATCATTTCAGAAAGTCGCCGACGACACAAACCAAATCAAAAACACTTCTCAAAAGTCGGAACCATCCTTATCCGCAACGAAAATATCCATCAACTCATGGCATCAACCATCTTCTCATATTGTCCCGCCGCTGGGCGACTTCTGCTGTTCTTCTCGTGCACTGCTAACGGGCCAGCGAGCGTATGAGCGGCTGTTGGGTCGTGGGACGTTTCATCTGAGGGAATCGCCACAAACGGAAGCGGTGAATTTATTTGATGGTTACTGCAGTGGGGTTTTCATCACTTTCTGTTAGTGTTTGTCGGACGGTGGGTGGTAGGAGTTTGTGATAACAGCAGAACTGTGGAATCGTAAACTTGTCCGTGGTTGCGGTGATCTTGTTATCAGTTAGGTAAACAATTTGTCCCATGGTTCTGAGTTGGTGTAGTGGATAGGGTATTTGCCTTAGAGAACAGGGGTTGTTATTCTTCTTTTCTTCTTCTTTGTTTTCTTCTTCCTATTTGAGAGGGGGGGGGGGGCGCTTCGTCAGTGGTCAAGCCGATTGATTGCTTTGCGCTCTGAAAGTCGTGGGTTCCTTTCAAAGATGTGTCGTTTAGTTCACAAGTGAAGTTTTAAACGGAGATCACTGGGGATCGTCGCTTGAGCTACATGGAAGTGGGTGGGGTGCAATAAGGTCGATCATGTCCTCCTTCTTCTTCTTCTTCTTTTTTCTTCGTCCTCTTCTTCTTCTCCTGCTGCTGCTGCTGCTTCTTCTTCTTCTTCTTCTTCTTCTTCTTCTTCTTCTTCTTCTTCTTCTTCTCCTACTTCCTCTTCCTCTTCTTCTTCTTCTTCTTCTTCTTCTTCTTCTTCTTCTTCTTCTTCTTCTTCTTCTTCTTCTCCTCCTACTTCCTCTTCTTCTTTTTCTTCTTCTTCTTCTTCTTCTTCTTCTTCTTCTTCTTCTTCTTCTTCTTCTTCTTCTTCTTCTTCTTCTTCTTCTTCTTCTTCTTCTTCTTCTTCTTCTCTTCTTCCTTCTTCTTCTTCTTTTTTTTTTTCTTCTTCTTCTTCTTCTTCTTCTTCTTCTTCTTCTTCTTCTTCTTCTTCTTCTTCTTCTTCTTCTTCTTCTTCTTCTTCTTCTTCTTCTTCTTCTTCTTCTTCTTCTTCTTCTTCTTCTCTTTTTCATCTTCTTCTTCTTCTTCTTCTTCTTCTTCTTCTTCTTGGTCTTCATCTTTTTTATTTCTTTTTTTCTTCTCGGTTTTCTCCTCCTCCTATTCTTCTTCTTCTACTACTTAAACTACTACTAAAACTGCTGCTGCTGCAATTACTACTACTGCTTCTTCTTCTTCTTCTGATTTTTGTTTGGCATCTTCTTCTTCTTCTTCTTCTTCTTCTTCTTCTTCTTCTTCTTCTTCTTCTTCTTCTTCTTCTTCTCTTCTTCTTCTTCTTCTTCTTCTTCTTCTTCTTCTTCTTCTCTTCTTCTTCTTCTCCTTCTTCTTCTTCTTCTTCTTCTTCTTCTTCTTCTTCTTCTTCTTCTTCTTCTTCTTCTTCTGCTTCTGCTTCTTCTTCTTCTTTTGCTTTTTCTTTTTATTATTATTATTATTATTATTATTATTATTATTATTATTATTATTATTATTATTATTATTATTATTATTATTATAAGTATAGTTGTAAACGCTGAGGTAGTTATGTATGAAATTAGATATTTAGACAGAAGGTTTCAAGGTTTTCAACAACGGATCAACATCATGGCACACAGATAGTAACCCATAAGTGCTCCATTCTTCTTCTAACTCAAGTCTGAGTCCGAAGAAGCTCAGCACAGTGCACAGGCTCTGTAGCACTGGCGAGGATCCTGAAATACTTTGGGTAGATTTTTAACTTCAGATTTTTGCCCGGGCAGCGCCGTTAGGCTACTCTTTTTTTATTTCCGACTGCCAATTGATTTTTTACGTGCGCAACTATGCACACGGGCGTCTGATCTGACTACCAGAGACCAGGGGGAATTACTAGAAGTCAAAGTCCTCGTGAAAATAAAATCCCAGCCCTTACCGGGGATTGAACCAGGGACCTCTAGCACTCAAAGCAAACACCATGCGTTGGGACCACGCAATCCCCCCCCCCCCCCCCCCCCCCCCTTCCCGCTAAATACTTAGATAGACAAGTAGGTAGTGAAGCGGACAGACATTCGGGTAGATAACAAGTCAGAAATTATTATTATCATCATCATCATCATCAGGTGCCTTGCCGACTGGCGTGGACAATCACAGGGAACAAATTATAGAAAATCCACCACCTGGTACATAAAATGCCAACAAAAATGTTTCCGAAAGGAAACATCTGCCACTCGTTCTCAGTTTTAATTCTCTCCACCCCGAGACAAGAAACTGCGTCTCTGGCAACCATTTCCATTTGCCGTTGTGTTTTACGATGTAAACGTTTTTGCTGCGTTTATCCGTTCCTGTGACTTGTTGAAATTGAAGATCGGGATTGTTTCGTTGTTAGCTTGTCTATGTTTGGGGGAAAGTATACTTTTTGTTTTCCCGGTCAATGACCTTAGAGGTTAGTGAAACAAGGTTGGTTGTGGCTGAGTTGTTGTTGATGAAACTGTCTTTTTTTTTTCTTTTCCTTCTTTCTTTAGGTTTGTCTTTCTTTCTTTCTTCTCCTTTCCTTCCTACTTCTTTTCTTTATTTAAGAGCCTGAATATTCAATATCAGATGCTTTAAAGATATTATATACCCAACCAGCTGTGGGCTATGCGCCTTGCGTTAGTTTCGACAGTGGTATCAAGAAAGCCGACCGTCCAGGAGCAATGGCAAACCACTGGACGTAAATTTGCCTAGGAAAAACCACACAACAGCCAGGGGCTGTTGAGGTTGGTTCTGCATCGTCCTGTACAGGATACGCAACTAACCTAACTAAGCATAGAAACCCTTACACAATAATACCATCAGAGCTCTTACACTTACTTCCATGCACTTATGCACACACACCACACACACAACACACACCACACACACACACACCACACACACACACACACACATACACACCACACACACACACACACCACACACACACACATACACACACAATATGGTTAACATATACTAGTCATGAATTCCGCAGTGTTGACACAACCACCACGCCAAAATGCTTATTTTCTCGGAAGTAACAAAGCCCGACTAGACGCGCCATAGTTTTCTTTTGTGTTTTCTCTACTTCCGTTCTACGGGAGAATACGGTGAAAGTCTGGACTGCCGGAAATTTGCCGTTTATTTGCCACCCAAGGTGATGTAAACACGGACGTGCATCGCTACCACCATGGCGTCCCCCATGAAAGTGTTGTACAGTTGGTGTTTTTGTGTTGTATAACAAGGACGGTATTTAGGAGTTTGTGTTACTCTGTTGGTGTTCTGCCAAATGTTGACAGTGTAGCGTTTATAGTTTTGTACACAACATTAATTGGCTATCCTCCAAATAACTGTCCCAAATTATCGAGGCCGAAATAT
>CAJHNH020002773.1:1069991-1109991 GCA_905116865.2 Candidula unifasciata
GCGGTTTACAGATAGGCTGCGGTATTTACGCCTTTAAGCCTAACACATTCGATTATTAATAAGTTCCCTTTGAAGGTGTTGACTTTTATCAAGAATAATTGTCTGCCTACGCCTCCATAGACATAGCACTTCATCTTAGTCGTAGGCTACTCAAATGTTATTGACAATGAAAGAGCAGATATACTGGCCGGTTGCGCCCTAGTTATAGATGGACAGGCTATGTATTACGCCAACATTGTTAATGCCCTTAATTTGATTTGATTTGATTCAAGAACCGACATTACAGCACTCGTGGCATTCCCATAAGCGCTCCGTCCCCATCTTCAGCAGCCAGCGAAGAGTTCTGATACTAATGGTGCCAGTAGCATTCTGATTAAACGTCCGTCTTGCCTTTCTTCTGAGCCTCGAGCATCTGCCAGAACGTCTCATCACTCTCACCAGGCTGCATCAATCTCACCAGACTGAGGTGATCCATCTGCTCCCCCGAACTGTACACGCTCTCCCACAAGGCACTAACCACGTCTGCCTTATCATGTTTCAGTATTCCACCAAGTTGTGCAGAGCCAGCCATTCTGTCCGCCTGTTCATTTCCCAACACACTGGCATGACCCGGTGAAATAATGCCCTTAGAGAGATAGAACGATCGGAGGACGGTGGGAGCAGTGTATCCACATCACTGCTAAGAATACGAGACCCTGGAGTGAAGATCGACAGAGCCAAGTATGAAAGGCACACCAGACATACAAGAATTATCGTCAACCAGTATAGGACTGACACTAACAACTAAGTCTGTACCTAATATTCGCTTCGTATTCGCTTCGGAGCCGAATAATGGACCTAATAACTATTCGTTATTCGGCCGAATAGTTGCGGTCGGGCCGAATACGAATAGTGGTTACCTTACACCCATTTCTGGACTGGTGGAAAATAAACATTTCAAAATTTCCCACCTTGGTTCATACTGTCAAGCGTTATCTTTGTGCACCACCTACGAGCGTACCAAGTGAACGTCTGTTTAGAACAGCTGGAAATATCTTCAGTGAGACAAGAGGCTGCCTTAATGCTGACAACATGGAACTAAGGTTTTTCATGGAGGTGTTACAGCACACGAACTAATACATGCTGCAGGAGATCGCAGATTGTGGCGAGGCATAATCTCCAATGCCAGCCGGCAAAGCACCTGATGATGATGATTCACTATTCGTATTCGACCGAATAGTTGGTCCAGCTATTCGTATTCTGCCGGATAGTAAAAATCACTATTCGGTATAGCCCTACTACAACCGTAGGACGCTAATGACCAAGGAAGGGGGAATCTGATCACTTAGGACGCGTCCGGAGTACTTCGAAAATAATCCAACTTATAATTCATAGTTCTTATCCCGCTATTTAAACAATCAAAGACACAGGAAATGGGCTACATTTGACAGAAGTGTGGATTTATTACATCGAGTACCAGTCAGTTTTGCAAAGCGCATCACACTTTACATCGCAAATTACAGAAATCATACAGAAGACGTCATTCGATATTCCAAGTAAACAAAATGTTGCTAATAACTGTCGTTTCTTGAGATGTGTACTTTTGTCTATGTGTCCAGACTTTAGAGATTAAATGCTTATGTTTTATCAGGGATTTGAATTGTAATGGGGGATATTTTCGCCCAGATTAGGATGGTTGGGGGGAAGGCCCAAAGCTGACCTAAAACACCGAGATATTCCAGATACTCGGATTAAACGAGAATCTTGAGATAGGTGATGACCATTAGTTATCACGGGTATCATGACGACGCGACCAAAGGTCACCACGTGAAAGCAAAGGACCACCACGTGTTGCCACGTGAAACTAACCCGTGGTATAAGTCAGACTTGATTCTGATCAAGTTTAGTTTGTGTCGACCTGTTGATGCGAGAGGATGTGCGACTGAACGTGAGAATGTCAACGTAAGAGTGCTTGTTGAGAAAGGAGACCCTGGCGACAAAGTGTGAAGCCAAGATCGACCATGCCAGTCTGTTTAATGGCCAGAACCTCAACTGAACTGATGGGAGCCGACTTTGGTCAGTGAATGCTTAAAGAAACTGCTCTTTGAAGGTTGCGTGAATTGGTGTGGGAGCGCTGTCATTAGGACAACAACTGGACTTTACTGTAAGTGTCAATATGCCAATAAACTTATGTCTCGTAAGCTTACGTAGGTGTCGGCTTGTACCAGTTATGTAACGTGGAGTGTGTGAGAAGAACATTCACGACACACGCATGAACACCACCTAGACAACGAGAAATATAAACACCACTTATGAATAATTTGCAATAACATAATAATCAATAAGATAAAAAATACGGTGCAGAGGAGATCCGCCATTTTTGGTCAGCGTCAGGTAAACAGAAACCGGGAGAAGTACGTCATCGTCAACACATGACCTACTTTAGATCTAAAGAAGGTCATGGTCAACACTTGGATTTGTAACTGTCGCCAGACTTTTAAAACACTCATTACATGCCAGACTGTCTGTCGCCGCCATTTTGTGTGTGTGTGTGTGTGTGTGTGTATGCCTTGTGCAGCATGTATCAGTTCGTGTGCCGACACACCTCCATGCCATGCAACAAGACTGTCAAGAATCTTCTCTCGTTGTCTTCCTATATCCCTCCTTCCACAGATCTTTCCAGTGGTCACAACATGTTCTATTTTCCCTCTTCTCATAACATGGCCGAAAAATGATGGCTGTCTCCTTCTGATGTCTGCGATTAGTTGTCTTCGGGCTCCCGCCTCTTTCAAGACCTCTTGGTTGCTCTTTTCGGCTGTCCAAGGTATTCTAAGCATTCTTTTGTAAAACCACATCTCTGAGGCCTCAAGAAATTGTGTGGCCTGTCTACCGATAGTTTGTGACTACACGGCCTAAAATGTGTGTGTGGGGGGGGGGGGGGTCGCACAAATGAAGCTGAACCTTTCGACAATAATCTTTATCAAAGGTGGACACAAAATATATAGAGAAATGTTACTATGAAAGAGAGCAATAAACCATACACTGCAACCTCATTCCACGGAGAAATTGGATACGCTCACTCTACTCCATAAAAAGTGGGCACGAAAAACGCGCCTGTAGATCTTGCACTCCCCTGGCACCAGAAATTAACAAAAACTATTTTTCTAAAAATTTTTCTAGTTTTTTTTTTCTTTCTAGGAAATGATTTTCCTGTTAGTTTTACGGCGCGCGCTGCGTGAGGTAATTAATCTTTATTTTCAACCGTTTCTTCTGTGAAAGACATCTGTGGAAAGAGTATCACTTTTTAAGTTTCCGCCTTTCTGCCAGCTAATTGTGAGGCCAAAGAGAAGCGACCAAAAAACAAAAATCAGAAGGTGAAATGTTAGGGAGAAGTTGGAGAAAGTTTATTTACTGAGAACTGGTGTATCTATTTTATTTATTTATTTATTTATTTATTTATTTATTAGTTCAATGGTTGTCGTCAACTCCATAGCTTTCTGTGGTTTATTATAATTTAAAAAAAAAGGTTTAGGGTTAGACAACAGATCAACATCAAGGCACAAGAGAAGTAACCCATAAGTGCTCCGATCTTCTTCTGACTCAGTCCTGACTCCGAAGAATCTTAGCGCAGTGCACGAACTCCGTAGCACCGGCGAGGATCCTAAAATACTTTGGGTAGATTTTTACCTCCAACGTTTGCCCTAAGTCTACTCTTTTGGATTTCTAATTGCCAAAGGATTTTGTTTACGTGAGCAGCAATACACACGGGCGTCCCATCTTACTACCAAGAGACCAGGGGAAATTACTAGAAGTCTACGTGAAAAAAATCCAAGGCTTCACCGGGTCTTGAACCCGGTACCTCCAGCACTCGAGGCATACACCATGCCTCGAGACCACGCAGCCCACCCCCACCCCCTTTTTCCCCATTAAAACCCCTCTTACCCCCCCCCCCCCCAACAAAAAAAAACTAGACAGTTTACAGGCAAGATATTCTTTTTATAATTTTATTATTCCGCATCATCATGTGTCGCTCTCTCTCACAGGATCACTCGAATCAAGGATCAGTTCAATGTTCTTATGCCATCCAAGTATTTATTCTTTTTGCTTTCCTCTCGCTTTCTTCCCGTCAATCTTGCAGTTGTTGCAAGGTTCTCTGGTCCACTCCTTTCTCATAACATGCCCGAAAAACACTGACGATCCAAGACGGACTCCAGCGGACGGGCTATGCTGCTGACGTCCCCAAACCGGGCTAACGATACGTTAAAGCAGCGTTTCTCAAACTCTCTTCGTTAGGCCCCCCCAAAAAACTTTCGCGGCACACCTACTCTTAAAGTGGGTTGAATATTTAAGAAAAGAAGGGAGGGGGGGGGGGGGAACTGCAAATTTTATGTCAAGCAGATTTGGAAACATTCTTGCTTATTACCGCGGCACCCCTGACACAGGCTCGCAGCACCCAGTGAGAATCACTGCGTTAACGTATCGTTAGCCCGGTTTAGTGACGTCAGCAGCATGGCCCGTCAGCTAGAGCCGGTCGTGGACTATCTATATCTAATCTGTCCAATCAGCTCGCGGCTGTCACCTGAGTCAAGAATGACAACTCTGTGTTTCTATCCTTTCATAATATTCCTTGCATTCTTCCCAGAAACCACATCTCTGTCGCGAGTAGTTGCTTTGCTGACCCCCCAAAAAAATCGGTACGTTCAACCAGTGACACTGGAAAAAGAAGGCCAACCTGAGAGATTAATGGAGACGGGTAATAATTGCAGCAATGAACCTCAAGGGCTCGGAATGCTGAAGAAGAAGTCCAACTTGAGAGATGAATGTAGGCATGTGATATCTGCAGCAATGAACCTCAAGGGCTCGGTATGCTGAAGAAGGTAAACCAGAGAGATGTATGTAGGCATGTGATATCTGCAGCAATGAACCTCAAGGGCTCGGAACGCTGAAGAAGAAGAAGATATGACCTTGACCTTAAGGTATGTGTAAAGTACTCTTCTTTAGATCTATTGGACATTTACGGCTTGACCTGTAGTTTATAGATTCATCGGCAATTGGTGGCTAATGGCCGGTCTCCTTTACTTCCCATGACTGCACCTGGTACCCACTCAAGGCTGGGTCGACCTGGGAGCCAAGATCGTTTTTGAAAAAAACATGGCTCCGTCTGGACCCAAACCCACAACCTTTCAACCCGCAGGAAAGCTTAACCTCTATGGCACTTCCGTTTTTACTTCTGTCCTGTTAGAAAACAAACTCAAGTTTTCCCTTCAAAATCAGTTTCAATCAAAGGCGGAAAAGGAAACTCCTTAAATTACGAGCAGATAACTGATGTTTCCTTTCTGTTTCCCACTTTTTAATGCTCTCTTTTTGTCAGCAATTGTTACGTCTGCTTAAAATGGGTGCGGATGGAGAACTGAAATTGGCGGGAAATCATCCAACAGGGAAGGAAGCGAGTTTTGGCAAAATTTTAATGTTGATACATTGTCCGGATACTGCGATCATGTATGTATGTATGTCTGTCTGTCCTGACTGTCCTGTCTGTCTGTCTGTCTGTCCTGTTGAAATTGGCCGGAAATTATCCAACACGGAAGGAAGCGTTTTTGGCAACATTTTAATGTTGATATATTGTCCGGATACTGCGATCATGTATGTATGTATGTCTGTACTGTCTATCCTGTCTGTCTGTCTGTCCTGTTGAAATTGGCGGGAAATTATCCAACACGGAAGGAAGCGAGTTTTGGCAACATTTGAATGTTGATATATTGTCCGGATACTGCGATCATGTATGAATGTATGTCTGTCTGTCTGTCTGTCAGTCTGTCCTGTCTGTATGTGTGAGAGAGAGGGAGAGAGTGTGTGTGTGTGTGTGTGTGTGTGTTATTATATTATATTATATTATATTATATTATATTATATTATATTATATTCTTTATATTATATATATAGTGACACCCATGCTGTTGTTGTTTTTTTCCGTAGTTGCTGCATTTCACCAGTACCAACACACACTAGTGTTAATCATTAGTCTTCAAGGGAGACTCAAACCTCCCATTTCCTGGCAACCCTTTTTGTAATTTATCATTTCCGTGTATGCGTGACCGCCCTTTCTGGCACATGAAAGTTAACGGCCGCTTTGAGCTCGCTAACTCACTGGCTAGGACCAGATTTTTCAGAATTTGCCAGCCGTGTTCCATAAAATTTTGGCAGAGTAAATTGACACCGAGTGCGTGGTTGAGTCTTAGAAGTAATTCTTATTAGGACTTCACACGAGGCAATGCTCTAGTTATGTTGGAATTTGTGGACATTGTAAATCTGAAAGTCTCAGATCGTTTTGAGAATGAGGGAATCAGAACAGTCATTAGTCTTGAAAATTACAGTAAAGAAATTGTCACACGCATTCACACAAGTTATCGACACCAGACCTGGACCGTGACAGAAAAAGGGAAGAAAAAACAGACTTCAGACCAAAATTGAGGAAAGGCTTAGCAGAATGTTTAGCTTCGAAAATATTTTTGCTTCCGACAGCGCTTTGCTAATGCAGTTTCTACATAAGGATGGTAGTCTACGGTTTCGCTGCCTAAGCTGCTGAGTTTAGTACTTGGCTGCAGCCCTGTGAGCTGTATTGTTTTCTGTGGAATGTCTCTCATTTATGCAGCTGTTGTGTCGTTTTGTTCAGTATGGCCGGTAGCCGGTTTACGTGCGAGCTAATGAAATACCTTATGTAATAATTCTACCTGTGTATAGTAACCAACTTATCGTGCCCGACTACTTCCATTAACGACAAACTACACTTCTTGTGGCGATTGTTGGCTTTGGCGCCTGTTTCAACTGAAATACGCATTTACTGCGTGCGCGTATTTCGGAATTGTTCCAAGACTAGGTATCTGTTCACCAGTTTTTCAATTGCAACAGCCAGAGACATTTCATTTGATTTTCACTGGCACAGGAACGGAGCAAGTATGGGGAAAACCCGATTGCTGTGAGGCTGAAACTTCTACTATTCTTGCGAAGGGCTCTTAATGCAACAAGATGAGATAAGATCAGAAACATTGAAATCCGAAGGAAAATGGGAGTAGCAGCAGCTGTGGATTTCATTAAATGACAACAGGTGAAATGGTTTGGCCATTTAACACATTTGTAACAATGAGTGGCTGGAAATGGCTATTTAAATTAGAATATTATTCCGAACAATGAGGAGGCACAGTTCATTGGACATGTTTTGAGGAAAGGAGCACTAGAAAATTTCGCGACGACTGGAAATATCACTGGTAGAAGAGGCAGAGGCAGACCAAGCAAAATGATGGTGAATGGCTTAAGACAGTGGCAAGGAGGAAAATCATCAGTAGAATGGATCCAGAACACCAAAGACCGAGATCTGTGACGACACATGAACGCCCACACCAGTTGGCAAGGCACTTGATGATTAGGTTTTAGTCGACAGATCAACATCATGGCACACAGGTGTAACCCATAAGTGCTCCGTTCTACTTCTAACTCAAGCCTGAGTAATCTCAGTGCAGTGCACGAACTCCGTTGCACCGACCAGGATCCTGAAATACTTTAAGTAGATTTTTAATTCCAAATTTTGCCCGGGCAGCGCCGTTAGGCTACTCTTTTCGATTTCCAACTACCAAGGTATTGTTTACGTGCGCAACAATACACAAGGGCGTCCGGTGTTACTGCCCGGAGACCAGGGAACATTACTAGAAGTATACATGCAAATTTACCACCAAGTACTGCAGAGCCAGCCAGTCTGTCTGCCTCTTAATTTCCCAACACGCCAGCATACTCTGGAGAAAAATTCCAGTGGACACAGACTACCTGGGACACCTGAAGCGATGCTTGCCACACTTGTAACCACTTGATGGTGATGTGGTTAACATCCTGATGGTGATGTGGTTAACAAGATGTTGGTCACCTTTACTTCACAGGATGTCATCAGATAGCACATTTTCCTCCTTAACCATCGCACGTGGTATATATATATTTTTTCCTTTCCTCCTCTTCCTTTACATCCGATTATTCATAGAACTTCGACCCTCACTCTGTGTCATCCAATTATTTGCCACCAAATCTAAAGTGCATAAGGTTTTCCTTTTGTATTTAAAGTTGCATATTTCAATCTTGGTCCACTGGATCTTGTTTAGTTCTCTCCCAAAAGCTCAACACTGGTGATTCTATGACATGATTTAATTCCCTCTATTCTGTGCAGGCACCAGTAAATGAATGTTTGTAGTTTATTCATAATTGCCTTAGTTGTTCTCCATGTTTCCGCCCCACACAACAGCACTGATTTGACATTAGAATTAAATATTTTAAGTAAAGTATTAGTTTTAATTTCTTGTGACCTCTACTAATTCTCTTGTGCTACGAAAGCTCTTGCCTTGTGTATTTGTTTTTGTATTTTAATATCTCTGTTAGTTTCACCATCTGTATCTACATTACTGCCCAAATAGATGTATGAGTCCACGTCTTGGAGTGAGATACCACTAAGAGAAACCAGATTACTATTTACCTGATTTATTGGCATGGGCAGACAGACTGGCTGGCTCTGCACCACTTGGTGGTGAATTGATGTATGACAAGCTAGATGTTGTGAGGCCCCTCTGGGAGCAAGTGAACAGTGCGGAGGCACCAACAGATCATTACTGTATGAGGAGAATGGCGTCTGAGCGGATCTGGCCGGTGCTCAACACTCAAGGGAGAGGCGAGACGGACACACAGTCAGTTTACTGGTACCATCAGAATTGGAACTCTTTGCTTGCTGCTGAAGAGGGGGCTTGCATGCTTATGGTCTACATGTGAGTTCCGGAGCCCTATTATAGGGAACAACAAGAACAGACCCACTGTCTACCCAAAAGCATGTCATAAGAGTCGACTAATTGGGAGCTTTCTTCGAAGTCAGTGTGCATCTGCCTAAGAGGCTAGAAACTAACAGTCTGCATACAAATGAGTCAGATCTGTCAAACTGGAGTGTCCCAAGTGCTGTGATGTCAATTCAAAATTCAAAATTCTCATTACCTTTTGTTTAAGAGAGGTCAGAGAGGTCGCTAAAGCTTACTGGTGAGACGCAGTTCTGCCAGTTCAAACTGGCAAGTCCCTAGAGGTCCCTATTCAGAGATATGTTTTTGGACTTCCGGCCAAAAGGAAGGAGAGGCTTGGCAGAATGTTTATCTTCGAAGTTATTTTTTAGTTTCCGACAGCGCTTTGCAAATGCAGTTTCCACATAAGGACGGTAGTCTACTCTTTCGCTGCCTGAGCTACTGACTTTAGTGCTTGGTGCAGCCCTGTGAGCTGTAGTTTTCCTGTGGAATGCCTTTCATTAGTGCAGCAGCTGTGTTGTGGTTCATGGCCGGTAGCCGGTTTACGGGTGAGGTGGTGAAATACCTTATGTAAGAATTCTATGTTTGTAAAGTAAACAACTTATTGTGCCCAACTACTTCCATCAATGACAAACTGCATTTCTGGTGACGACTGTTGGCTTTGGCACCTCCAGCAACTGAAATATGAGTGCATATTTTTCTGGATTGTTCCAGGACTAGTTTTTTACCAGTTTTTCAATTGCAGTAATGGGGGACATTTCATTTTCTTCGTTCTTCGTACTGGCACAGGAACGGAGCAAGTATGGGGAACCCGATCGTTGTGATGTTGAAACATCAATCAGTGATGTTTTTTTCAAAGTTGGAGTCCATCTGCCTGAGAGGTGAGGCACCACCAGTCTGCATATAAATAAGCTAGATCTGTCAAACAGATGCACACGCAAATCTTAAGTTCTGGAACAAGACCAAATTGCAGTAGTGGACAAACAACCAGAATCTTCTGCCAGAGTTTACAGTAAAAACTAAGAAGAAGATTGTGTTTAAATTTTTTTTTATTTTGGTGCCAAAATCTCATAATAATAAATCCCATATGCCAACAGGCATGGTTATATATTTTTTTCTTTATCATATGTATTAAATATGTACAACAAGCAAATGATAGAGCTCTCATGAAATAAGATGCAAAACTTGATGAGAGATCATAACAATTTACTTGAAAATGTAATCACTGCACTCGGGATACTCCCATAAGTGCTCCGGCTCCATCTTCAGCAGCAAGCGAAGAGTTCCATATCAGATAGCACCAGTAACCGTCTGATTGTAAATCCATCTCCTCCTTCCCCTGAGTGTTGAGCGTCGGCCAGATAACCTGGTAACTCCTCGCAGCCAAATTCTCCTCAGACCGCAATGATCTATCTGTGCCTCTGCAATACTAATTATTCTCATCTTTAAATGGAAACTTCCATCAGATGTTGAATGTCTTATTTTGGACACATAATCAACTGTTACTGGTTCCACTGAAACTGGAACTCTGCACTGCCTGCTGAAGATAGGGATACAGCACTTATGGGAACTTGCTGAATGTAATGATATCAGTTCTAAACACCACGTGGGTTCCGGGGCCCTGTTATAGGGAAAACAAGAATAGACCCACTGCCTGCCCAAAAAGCATGTCATAAGAGTCGACTAATTGGGAGCTTCCTTCGAAGTCGGAGTGCATCTGCCTGAGAGGCAAGGAACCAGCAGTCTACACACAAATGTGTCAGATCTGTCAAATGGATGCACATGCAACACTCAGGTTCTGGGACAGGACTGCAGTCCAGAAGTGGACGAACAATCAGAACTTTCCACCAGAGTTTACAGCTGGTGAAGGCAAAGAAGAAGGAGAAGAAGTTCTAAACTCATCCCAACACATCCCTAGATATTATTACTGTTCCAAGAAAGAATCAGAGGATGAGGACGAGAAGACGATGAAAGTCCACTAACAGGTCTTCAACTAAACTACACGCATGACCATTTACTGTGGACCTCCAGGAAATGGAACTAGTCCAACAGGGTCAGCCCAACACACCCAAACACTGATTCCTGATTTAGGAATCAATATCATAGTACATCAGGCATATCTGAGAAGCTGACGAACAACCAGGAATTTCCGTCAGAGCACAAAGGAAAAACATCTGGAAGTCAAAGAGACTCAACAATTACAAAAACTTAAGATCTTCAACTCTTGTGTGATTCCAGTGCTAACTTATGGATGCGAGAGTAGGAAAGCAATGGTAGCTCTTGATTTTTAAAAAAAAATTAGTCAATTTTGAGAACAAATGTCTTTGAAGAATGTTTAATCTCCACTGGACCGAGTAAGATAATGTATCAAATTTTATAAGAAAGCGCTGCTGGAACTACATCGGCCATGAACTCAGAATGGATAGGACAAGACTCCCCCATCGAGCTCTCATTTAGACACCGGAAGAAAAACGAAAATGGAGGAAGACCAAGAGAAACTGTACATAGAACCATCATTAGGGAAGGCTTAACCATGGGCCTAACTAACACCCAAGACTTACAGTGGGTGGCAACGAACCGCCAGACATGGAGAGCTATGGCCTGTGCCCTATTCGCCGCACTAGGCCTAAGAGGAAAGACTAACTAACTAAATGCTAAGAAAAGAAGACGAAGTTAGTACTGAAATAGTTAAAGGCAAAAAAGTGGAAGATGATGATGGCAATGACTCATTCGCACACAAGTCAAACTGGCTGAATTTTTTTCTTCTCATAAGCTTTGAGCTTCTGAGTGAGCAGTCGCTTCTCCTCTTTCAGCTCTTGTATACGAAGTTTGTTGGCATGCAGGCGGCACTCTAGGTTGTGTATCAAGGGGCCTGTGATTACTTCCATGACATGGCAAACTGACTTTGTGTAAACTGTAGAAAGAGAGAAATAAAGGAATTACCCCCCAGTGCAAGCTTCAGGTTATCAGTTCAAACTTCATAGCAAATGGGTCACCTCATAGTTGCTCCATTCCTGTGCCAACGAAAACCACAAAGAATATCCCTCACTGTTCCTTATTGAAAAATGGATGTAGACAACGATCTTAGCAAATCCATCAGATCTCATGCGCATTAGATGAATAAGGCAGCCGTCAGAAGTGCCAGTACACGTAGTCCAACACTAGAAATGCAGTTCAAAATTGATGGAAGCAGCAGTGATAACAGATCAATAGTTGTACACGCAATTATTCACATAAGCAACCAAGTCCTCTGGCAACAGGTCACTCACAATTTTCTCAATCCGCAGGTCACAACATAAACCATGTTCGTCACAGTCGAAAAACATTCCAAATGAAATCCATCGCACATCCTTCTATTAAAATAATAAAAAGTAGTGTACGAGTAAAAATGTCATCACTACTAGTAGCTGTGCTATCACTGTTCTAATAAATGTTATCACTACTCTAACCCTATGTGTTATTACCACATTGTAGTTGTCCACAATGCCATTCGAGAGACTAAACTGTGAAGCTTTCAGTTTCATGGAAGAATACTGCATACCCTGGGTGTACCAAGTGGAGCAGCGAGAGGAAAACCACGCGGGAATTTCCTAGGAATTTGTAATGGATATCAATGGCAGATTATCAGCTTCTTGAGGCCTGTCAGAAGTGCAGCACAGAGAACACTGAAGCCTCAGTGATGTAGGTATGGCAATGCTCAATGTGCAATGAGGTCAGTTAGTCGACAGGTTATCCTCACTGCACGTCGAACCACTCAGTCCATAAGTGCTCGGATCCCCTCCTCAGTGAATCCCGCAGCGTGTAGCAGCAGATCTGTGTTGGTTTATTATTATTCTTTGGCTACCCGAGTAGTGTTTTGGCGACACCCCGTTTAACATGTTGTTCTTGCAGTCTGACTATGGTTGCAGATTCACAGTTCTCAGTTGGTTCACGCAAACGTTTTAACTCTCTTAGAGCATGTGGTAACATAATATTCACGTTTTAAAAAAATACACACACACACACAATTACTAAACACGTATACCTGAAGCATTGTGTATGCGGGTCAGTAGGTCCTGGGAGCCATCGGTCACCTTCTCGTAGGCCTCGTCCTCTTCCTGTAGCAGTATCTTGGGGATGTCCACTAGAGAGTTGAGGCAGGCTCGGCTGATGGAGTAGCTGGGGGTGATGAACAAGGGCACCTGAACCTGCTGGAATCTAAAAGAGTACATATTATTTATGAGTATCCCAGTTAAGTTAAGAACCATCTTGTTTTTCTTCATGTTCACTGGCTGTGAACTTCGGTGAAAGGTTCTCATTGCTGATCCATGTCTGGTCTGTAGTCTAGCTCCAGAACCTGAGGTCTGTGTGTACATTTGTTTTACAGATCTGGCTTATTTGTTTTCAGGCTTATTTGTATGCAGACAGTTGGCTCTTTGCTTCTCTGGCAGACACACTCTGACTTTGCAGGTAACACCCCTAATCAGTCTTCATTTATGACATGTTTGTGGGGGGGGGGGGTCTATTCTGTTTTTCTTAACTTCCCAAAATAGGGCCCAGGAACTCACACAGGGAGCTGAGGGACAATCAAAACATATGAGGGAGAGTGAGACAGTGACAATATATGAGGGAGAATGAGAATATGCTCAGGAGAATGAGCATTTGTTAATGAGAATGTGTGACGGAGAATGAGAATATTTGAAGGAAAATGAGAACATCTAAGTGTCCTAACTTTTAGCATGTGGTGCCACCCATGGCAGGAACCTATACAGCAACAAGCGGGGGATTAAGCAGTTCGATTCCCAATCAACTGGCTGAGACTTCAACAGATAAAGAGACATCAAAATAGAAACAGAGAGAGAGGAAAAAATGAGATGGGGAAAGATGAAGGAGAATGAAATCAGAGACAGAGAAATACAGACAGAAAGTGACTAAAATAAGCAGAAACGGGGAGAGGAAACAGAAAGGTAGGAAAAGAAAGGAAAGTGAAAGAAGAGGGAGAGAGAGAGATACCCACAGAGAAACACACAGACAGAAAGAAATGGAGAATCGAAACTGCAGAGATAAGAAAGACTGAGAAATGAGAAAGCGATTTAGACAAACAGAGAGAAATAACAGCAGGCTATGGACAAAGAATAATCATCATGAAAGACAAAGGAGAGAGACAGACAGAGAGACAGAAACAGCAGGATAGGGAAGGACAGAGAATAATTAATGGAGGTCGAGAGAGTGAAGACAGAGATATCAAGACAGATGGAAACAGAGAGAGGAAAGAGTGCGGTATGGAAAGATAAAGGAGATTAAAAGACAGAGAGACACAGAAAGATACCAAGATGGACAGAAACAGAGAGAAGAAATACTGAAGTATGGAAAGACATAAACAAATCCTCTTCTTCTTCACCTTCAGTGACTGTAAACTCTGGCAGAGGTTTGAGGTTTGAACAAGGGATAAACACACGGGTAGTAACCCATAAGTGCTCCGTTCTTCTTCTAACTCAAGTCTGAGTCCGAAGAAGCTCAGCACAGTGCACAGGCTCTGTAGCACCGGCGAGGATCCTGAAATACTTTGAAATACTCTGGCAGAAAGTTCTGGTCATAAAAGAGGAGGGAGAAAGAAAGAGAGGTACCAAGACAGAACAGACAGAAAAAGACAAGAGAAAACGCTGACACATGGAAGGAGAAGATAATGAAAGACAGATCAGCATTCAAATGCACTTACTGAGAATGCAGCTCCCGCGACTGAAAGCAGATAACTTGAACTTTATTTTGCTGTTTAATGGAAACAAAATAAAACATCTTCACGGACTCATATTTGGACACGGTGACAACAGAAGGCATGAATGAGTGGATGAATGACCGTTGTCGTTTAACCCTTCTTCCCAGGGACCCTTTGGGGAAAAGGACCAGAAACTGGGAAAATGACATACATCACTAAAAAATTTAAACATTTAATTTTTTTTTAAATACATTATTACAATTGTTCAGAGATACCTTAAAGGGGATAATCATTAAACATGTATGCGGTGGAGATTTAAATGGAATACATTTCTTCTTCTTAAAGTCCATGCCGTGTGGCATTGGTGTTTATGTCTATCCACAACCATCTGTCTCGTGTACTTTCAATCAACTCTGACACAGACAATCTTTCATGCCATGATGTCAAACTGTCCAGTATCTGTTCTCTCTGTCTCCCTCTGCCCCTCCAACTTTCCCACTGTCACGATGTACTCCAGTTTTCTCCTTTTCATCACATGACCAAAGAATGTAGATTGTCTCTTTCTGATGTGGGCAATCAGTTCTCTTTGTGAGTCAGTTTCTTTCAAGAAATCTTCATTACTTTTATCTGTCCGGGGTATTCTCATCATTCGTCTATAAAACCACATCTCTGCAGCTTCCAAATAGGTTTTCACCAAGCTACAAACTGTCCATGATTCACATCCGTATATCTTTCTCATCTCAATTGACAAAGAAAGACTGCATCTCTTTGGGCTAAAAAAAAAGGGAGGGGGGGGGGGGGGGTTGGCTGACTGACTCATACACCCACCTCCCCACCAACTGTGAACCGGTGAAACAAACTAGAGACATAAAGGTAAAAAGCTTGCCACTCTCCCAGGGAGACACCTGACCCACACCATGCTGTGATCCAACATCTCTCTCTCTCTCTCTCTGGCTCTCTTCTCTTGCGACTTTTCTACTCTACATTTTCCCTTCTCAGTTTTAATGATAGATGTATGAGTTAACTGATCCTTTCACCTGTGAACTTTAACCTCAACGGGGCAGAATCTTAAGAAATTGCAGGGGAAAATACTTTTTTTTCAAAAAATATACAATCATACTACATAGATCAATCATATTACATAGGTCACTAATAATTTGTTTTTTTTTTCTATTTATTTATCTATCAAAACATCTAGACACACTGTAACCTGAGACAATGCATTTCAAATCCTTCACACGTCAGTCAATGGCAGAACAGTAAGATTTATTGAACCCGCCGCAATTAGTTACCAGGATGAACAAATAAGAGGAAAACAGATTGTAGGATGTACATACTTTAGTTGCATCTTTATTGAAAACAGATTGTAGGATGAACAAATAAAAGGAAAACAGATTGTAGGATGTACATACTTTAGTTGCATCTTCATTGAAAACAGATTGTAGGATGAACAAATAAGAGGAAAACAGATTGTAGGATGTACATACTTTAGTTGCATCTTCATTGAAAACAGATTGTAGGATGAACAAATAAGAGGAAAACAGATTGTAGGATGTACGTACTTTAGTTGCATCTTCATTGAAAACAGATTGTAGGATGAACAAATAAGAGGAAAACAGATTGTAGGATGAACAAATAAGAGGAAAACAGATTGTAGGATGAACAAATAAGAGGAAAACAGATTTTAGGATGAACAAATAAGAGGAAAACAGATTGTAGGATGAACAAATAAGAGGAAAACAGATTGTAGGATGAACAAATAAGAGGAAAAACAGATTGTATGATGAACAAATAAGAGGAAAACATATTGTAGGATGTACAAATCAGAGGCAAACAGATTGTAGGATGTACAAATCAGAGGCAAACAGATTGTAGGATGTACAAATCAGAGGCAAACAGATTGTAGGATGTACAAATCAGAGGAAAACAGATTGTAGGATGAACAAATCAGAGGCAAACAGATTGTAGGATGTACATACTTTAGTTGCATCTTCGTTGAAAACAGAAAAGATCAGCCCCACAAAGCC
Organism: Candidula unifasciata; assembly: GCA_905116865.2. Lineage (NCBI taxonomy): Eukaryota > Metazoa > Mollusca > Gastropoda > Stylommatophora > Geomitridae > Candidula > Candidula unifasciata. Next base: position 1,086,512 of record CAJHNH020002773.1, read on the forward strand.
ACTATCCATCTGCTGGTAGCTTGCCTGAGTTCTCACATCTGAAGGAGAATAGTTAGTTAGTTTACTGATTTAAGAATCAACACCATAGCACACCAGGCATACCCATAGATGCTCAGTCTCCCGCAGCAGATGACGTAAGGTGTAGATGCTAACTGCTCCCATAGCACACTGATTACACACATGCCAATCTCTTCCTCTGATCAGTACCTCCTTGCCGGATCCACACTTAATTCCTCGTTCACACATTCTTGCCCATGTTATTTCATCTAATCTCGTGTCTTCTGCCAAAAGTCGTTCATATATGGTCTTCAGAATATCTCCACTGTCCAACACGAGTGTTCTCGTAGCTTTCGCTTCTGTAGCCAGAAAATCCACTCTTTCATTCCTTCGCACTTCTGCATGTCCCGGACAGTATATCCACGTGATTCCCTGCAATGTTAGCGTACTGATGCATGGTCTCCAACAGTTAGTTAGTAAGTTAGTTAACAGATTCTCCTCACTGCACACCAAACCATTCAGTTCATAAGTGCTCGGATCCTCTTGTTAGTAAATCCAGTCATGTGTAGCGGCTAAAAACACTAGTTCTGTGTTGGTTTCTTATTCTTCTTTGGCTGCCTGCATAGTGCTCTTGTCTGACCACACCCCTTTTAACATACTGTTCTTGCAGTCTGGTCATGGTTGTAGATTCACAGTCATCACTTGGTCCTCGCAAACGTCTTAAAACCCTGCCTGTACTTTAATTTTTGAGGTGCAGAAGGGGTGGAGAATAAAGCCTTATTACATGTTTTCGAGTCTTACGATGAATCTTTGGACCCATCAAAGATGCAAACTGCGGGGAATGGAGAGTGAGAAGCAACAATGACATTAATAATTTGTTTTAATCACCACTGATCACTGGCATCATGAGAGCTAATAGACTGAAACAGTTAGGGCATATTGAAAGAATGTCAGATGACAGAGAAGTAAAAACTGTAAACACAAGGGAGATGAATGGTCGTAGACCACAAGGCAGACCAAGAAGACGATGGAGAGATAATGTACAGACAGACCTGCAAAAACTTGGTGTCACCAAATGGAAAAAGAAGGCCAACCAGAGAGATGAATGGAGGCGGGTGTATCTGCAGCAATGAACCTCAAGGGCTCGGAATGCTGAAGAAGAAGAAGAAAAAGACCGGGGTGGAGAGGTGGGGGTGTGTAAACGGAATGAGAATGTGGGGTCTTTGAGCCTGAGGATTTCGAGCGGCCTGGTTAGTGCATTCGCCACAGACTGTGCAGGGTAGGATTTCGTTTTTGTGCCCAACAGACAATAATCCATGAGGATTCGAACCTGGTTCTCCCCATGGGAAGCATGTGTTCTTAACCATTTTACCAGCTGCTCCTCATGAGTATTCAAACTAATTTGTTCTTCCTTTCCTTGTCCAAATTTTATCTCTTAATTGAACATAGACCTTTAGCCAGCTCGTACCAAACCCTTTCCGGGAAGACTAACCCAGACAACAAATTCCTGCAGAAGTCAGATGGGTCGGCCGAAAGGCGCAAGTATCGCAGCCATGTTGTTACTGGGCACAACACATTTACATCGTCTTATGAATGCAGAAGTACGAAACTCTTTTACCACCTGATGCCAAAAATTGTGGACTCCCGGTCCAGAAACTGGAATCTGCACCAGCAAAACCTAGCTGGGGCAGCCACCATGGTTTAGCTGCTAGACATTCGGCTGCATATCGGAAGGTCGTGGGTTCAGTTCCTGATAAGGGCCAGATTTTTTTTTGGTTTCTTGCCTCTCAGGCAGATGCACTCAGACTTCAAAGGAAGCTCTCAGTTAGTCGCCTCTTACGACATATTTTTGAGTAGGCAGTGGGTCTATTCTTGTTCTCCCTATAACAGGGCCCCAGAACCCACACGGGGAAGTACTCTAATGACTTTTAAAAAAGAATCTCTATAAATGACAAGAACTGACCAACATGAGAAGGCCAGACGGTAATGTGTGGGTGAGAGTGGTACCAGCCCACCACCCTGAGGGGTCTATTCAACTCTTTGGCCAGTTGCTGAAAATAAACACAAATAAACAAGCGTTAAAAAAAACACACACAACAATCTTAACTCGGTCACCCCAGCAATGCAGAAAAAAAAAAAAAGAGGGGGGGAGGTCATGACCCGTGGGAATTCCCTCCAAAAAAAAAAAGCTCATACACAGGTCATTAATAAATTCTGTAAACAATTATTTATCTACATTTTGTTTCAGAATTATAAATTAAACGGACGGCTGGTACATTATGTTGTCAATAGCTAGACAATATCTGTACCTTATGGTCCAACAAATGCCATTTCAGCAAACCCTTGTTTAGTTACCTTTTACAATAGGCTTACAAGAGGGTGGGGACAGGGGAAAGGGTTAGTTCGATGTTAGTCTTCCCAGACCCCGCCTATATACACACTAGCTCACTTCTGATTGGTAGTTCCTGATCCCCTGACCTTCAGACAAGGTTACGGGGAAGTTCCACAACGCTGTTGACATCGCGTGTTGTATATTTCAGCACGCCAGTGCTTTTAACACTCCAAAAACATGGAGAAACTGGGTCTGTCACAACTCCCCTAAAGACGTCACAGGCATCCTGTTTATCAGAATGAAAACATAAGTGCAAAACATCGCAGAAACCAAACAACAGAGCTGGACACACCCATAACCTTCAGGAAAGTTGACAAAGCCAACAAACTTGTGAATAAAAAGTGACCTACTCTATTTTGGGAGACTAATGTCGAACTAACCGGGGAGAAGAAGTAGAGGGGAGAGAGGGGAAGCTTAGTCCTTCGATGCTGCAGCCCTCCAAGATACCTCTATTGATTGTTCCCATGAGAAGTTGGTTGTAATGTCTCCCATCTTGACCTCAATTACGAACTACATGTGCTTTGCCAGTCTTTACTTGTTGGTCAAGTAGTCTGTTAGTGTCACAGACTGGTCATTAATCCAGTCTAGTTTGTACAGCGGTGATTATATAAGTTTCAACCATGCTTTTTTCCTGCCTGTATTAAAACCTTACTTACTTTACTTGGTCTGCTTGTTCATTACCTTTTACACCAGCATGTTCCGGTGTGTAGATCCAGATAAGGGACGAAGAGGGGGATGAGGAAAGGAGGCAGAAGAAGAATACGAAGAAGAAGAAGAAAAAGAAGAAGAAGAAGAAAAAGAAGAAGAAGAAGAAAAAGGAGGCAGAAGAAATAGACTACCTATGGTGGATGCAGAATGGAAGGAAGAAGAGGAGGATGCAGAAAAAAGGAATAAAAGAAGAAGAGGCAGTTAGAAGTTGACAAGGAAGAAATAAAATAACAAAACTAACAAAAAGAAAAGAAAGAGAAAGATTGCGGGTTTTATGTTCTAGTGCATCCATCGATAAACCTAAACGTCCCTAATGGGTCAAGGGTTATGTTATGTTATCACTTCCCGTAGAACAATATAACAATATCATATGGTAGGACGAAAAGTTTTAACTAATTTTTTTTTAATGCCAATTAAGCAAAAGCCTATAGAAAGATAAAGAGAGAGAGAGAGAGAGAGAGAGAGAGAGAGAGAGAGAGAGAGAGAGAGAGAGAGAGAGAGAGAGAGAGAGAGAGAGAGAGAGAGAGAGAGAGAGAGAGAGAGAGAGCACTTGAATTAAGAATCACAAACATGTAACAATCACCTCAGCTCTAATAGAGGCATCTGACTGCTGTTCTGGTGAAATTTCCACCCGATCTGGCTGTTTATCTGACCTTCGAAGGATGATAACTGACGACAAATATACAACTCTGTCTTCAGTGATCTAAAATATAACAGATAAAAATTGTTAAGATGAATAGAAGATATAACACGTTAAATCCATTCTTTATGAAACATTATTACTGGACTGCACAAGACACTAAACTTGATGGGAAAAGGAAAACAAAGAGACATGAGACATATGTGGATGACCTGCCCCAATGGTATAATCAAGATGAGAACAGTGACTTTATCTTAGACTGGTGATCGAGTTTATCTACATGGTGTACGATGATGATGATGATGATGACAGTGACACTTGTGACTACACCTCTGTTGCCTCAAATGGTCTGCTTATGTGATGCAGATCCGAAATGCCATACCACATCCTACGGAGATATAGCCTCTACATTTAACAGAGACACACCCTCTACATCCTTTCATGGATTTTCTTCTTCTTTGCATTCACCGGCTGTAAACTCTGACGGAAAGTTCTGGTTGCTTATTCATTTCTGGACTTGAGTCTTGCTCCAGAAACTGAGTTTGGCGTGCACATCTGTTTTACAGACCTAGCTTATCTGTATGCAGGCTTTTAGTTCCTGCTTCTCAGAAAGACGCACTCTGACTTAAAGGAAACATCCTTAATTAGTCCACTTTTATGACATGCTAGTTGGGGGAGGAGGGGCAGCTGGTATATTCTACTTTTCCCATAATGGGGCCCTGGAACCCACATGGGGGACCCTGGAATCCACACAGGGGACCCTGGAACCCACACGGGAAGCGTGGATGATGATTATTCTAATCTTGTGCTCTCTTACAGCATGTATCAATTTGTGTGCTGACACTTTTCCGTACCATGATAAAATGCAGCCAGGAATTAGAATCTTCTGTTGTTGTTTTCCTTTATCTCTTTTTCCGTAGATCTGTACAGCTGTCACAAAATGCTCCAGTTCTCTTTGCATTTGTGATAAGTCTTTTAATGTCTCAGCCTTTTTCAGAATAAACAAAATATGGGCTATCTTCCGAATAACGGTCCCAAATTATCGAGGCGGAAAATATACCCTAACAGAGCCTCAGTCACGTGTCAATTACGAACTTCCGGCGACTTAAATTGCGCACTACTGGCGACTTCCGCCACCACCTGAGAGTATCCCCAAGCCGCTCACACGGCATTGATTGGGGCTAAACTAGATGGCTGGGACTCATGAGCAGCAGCTACCGCATCTCCTGCAGCTTCCTACATTTTATCTGCTTGTGAGTCCCAGCCATCTAGTTTAGCCCCAATCCACGCCGTGTGAGCGGCGTGGGGGATACTCTCGGCGGTAGCGGTTTAGTCCAAGGAAGATCGCAATTTAGGGGGGGGGGAGGTGGTGGTTGTCGCAAGTATTCTAGAAGATGAAAGTCGAAGTTTGACCAAGGCGGACGTCTGGTCCGGCCTTGGTGTGGATCCTTGAGGATGCTTTACCCTGGGATGCCACGGTGGATCCTTGAGGACGTTTTACCCCGGGATGCCACAGTTCGGCAGTAAGCCGGTATACTTTGCAGTTGATGTTTACAGTCCGAAGATGACTGTCTGGATCTCAAGGTCGGACTGCGACCTATTGTGAGGACATATCAGTCCATGGATGTACGAGCGGGCTTTTGTTGATGTGCTTGAATGAGTATGAATTATTACTTGCATATTTTCTCCTTGTGTTGATCATTGCCATTTGTCAATACACAAATGGAACTTTCAAAGAGAGTTCTCGTTCCGCTACGTTTGGAAGCTTCAGTATTCATCATGTTGTGTTACTCTTGGCCAGTGGCAGGTTAAGTGTTGATGCCATTTTGTTACATTACGACGCCCCTAGTCACTTTGGTACGATGTACATCACCACGCAGCCTTAACAGCACGTCACACCGTAGGCCCAAGCTTACGCTCGTCACAATGATCCCGGCTTATAATTATAAGCACGTCACAATCAAGCATACGCACGTCACAGTGGTGTAGTCACCGGAAGTTCGCAACTGATATGTGACTGAGGCTCTGTTAAGGCATATTTTCCGCCTCGATAATTTGGGACCGTTATTCGGAAGATAGCCGAAAATATGTTTAAAGTATTTGAATAAATGTTAAATTTGTCAGTAACATGAATACATACCTCGCCAATTAACAGTCCCATAACTTCCTCTCTTTCTGTCGATAAAGCATGAGTGAGGCACACCAGATAGACATCTGATTCCAAATGTACACACGACAAACTCATGATCAGAATTGAAGAATTAGGCTCAGAAATTTGAATAAAATAGCAGACTTGGGACTGCAGTCATTCGCTTTCCTAACAATAATGCAGACTTGAGCTTTTCAATTTCTGAATACACTTTTCAGATACATAATTACTGAGAGTACTGAGACTAAGAGACAAACTAGCAGACTATCGTTAAGAATTCACTCCCTAACAATCGCGTGATCTTTCTGCTCATACTATTTTCAAACTAATGTAGACAAAAACAATTCCTGGACTCAAATTAAAGAACCGAACTAGCACACCGTATTCAAAACTTTCCGTTTACGCTATCTTTATCTTCAAACGCTCGGACTAAGATTAAAGAAACAAACAAGAATTCGGAGATCGCAAAGAACCAAAGACAGTTTCTGTTTACACCATCTTCTTAGTGAGTCATATAAAAACATCAACGGGGTGTTTCCAGCAGATTACAAAATAAATCTTCAATATCATTTGCAAACAAACATAAATTTTTATATATATTTTTTACATATTTTTAGTTTCAATTCAACAAATAAAATATTGCTTGCATATAAGACTGAATATTTGTCATAATTTTAATACAGTAACTAGTGTTTATTTTAGTTTGTTTTGTAGATGTGTCGGGTGTTTGACATTTGAAGAATTCAAGTCGTCTGCTTCAATCAAAGACCTGGACGATAGAGAATTGACAAAGTCAGAAATCAATCTTCTTACGCGTAACAGTTGTATCATCATTGATCTGTGTGTTACCGGGACAAGAACAACGCATATTGTATAGATGTAAGTACACCTTCATTATAACACTAAAGCGTCTCGGTTCACACAAAGTTGTTCGTCTTTACTACTAAACTCTTCGTTCTTCCTCTTTTCTTCCAAAATGAAAAACTGAATAAAAAGGAACAGCTAAACAGAAACGAAACGTTTCTCATTTGTAGCGAGCAACTGGTTGTAAGCTCCGGTGGAAAGTTATGGTGTTCGTCCGCCTCTGGACTTGAGTCTTGCTCAAGAACATGAGTTTTTTTACATGCACAACCGTTTACATATCTTACTGCTGTGTATGCAGACTGTTGGTTTCTCACCTCTCAGGCAGATGCACTAACTTCGAAGGAAACACCCATAATTAGTCGACTTTTTACGACATGTTTGTCAGGGACAGTGTCTGTACATACAAACCCCACCCGCTCCTCTTCCCCCATATGATGCCCCGGAAAATCTACTTTTTTCTTTATGAAACGGGAGGTGCCCTTACTCATCGCAAAGTGTACAACTATAAAAAATAAGTGCTGGCACTAACCACAACGTATCTTTTACAGTAGTGCTGAAAATAAAATGTCTAAAAAGATACTGGTATTGCATAACTATGTGCACTTCCAAGTCACACACAAAAAACCACAAACTATATGCTAAGTATAACCCATTGGGGGTTGATCAGGATATCCCTGCATGGGTTCTGTAGCCCCATTGGGTTGAAACAAAAAAAGGCCGACTGCCTCCCCAACATGCATAAGAGTCAGCTAAGTGGTGGCTTTCTTCATATTCAGAGTGCATCTGCCTGAGAGGAAAGGAACCAACAGTCTGCATACATATAAGCAAGATTTGTAAAATGGATGTGCACGCAACACTCAGGTTTTGGAACAAGACTAAAGACCACAGATGGACGAACAACCAAAACTTTGTGTCAAAGGTTACTGCCAGTGAAGGCAAAGAAGAAGAAGAAAAACATGATAACTGTGATTAACTACATTTAACAGTGCCAAGCCACAGACAGATCATTACGGTCTGAGGAGAATGGCACTCTGAGGAGTTACCAGGGGATCTGGCCCACGCTCGACACTCAGAGAAAAGGCGAGATGGATATACAATCAGACAGATACTGGTACCATCGGAATTTTAACTCTTTATTTGCTGCTGAAGATGGGGTCGGAGCGCTTATGGGGGGTGTCCTTGGTGCTGTGATCTCGATTCTGAATCCAACATTTAACATTCTTTTTAACTGTATTTTCCTCATGGTACCTAAGCGAAATGTTGGAAGTGGATGCGACTTGTAACGATCATTGTGTGTGCTCAGTTTTAGGGCTATGTAGTCTTCATTTCTCTGAAGTTGTTCTAGATGACATCACTCCATTTGTTGCGGTCTTCCCCATGCTATTTTTTTTTTTCCTAAAAATGTAATGACATTCTTGCTAAAATTATAAATATTTACATAAATCCCCAAATAAATTTTTTACATTTCTTCTTTCTTCTTCTGCCTTTCTAGCAGCCAATGGAGCATAGGCCCTCAACCAAATCATGCCAAGTTGTTCTATCCTTTGCTATTGCATGCAGCTCTTCCCATGTCCTCCCCATCTTTCTAACTTTATTCTCCAGTTCCCTTCTCCATATATTTTTCAGCCTTCCTTTATCCCAATGCCCCTATGGGTTCCAATGCAAAGACATTCTAGTTATGTTGTTCTCCAGTTTTCTCAATGTGTGTCCTATCCAACGCCACCATCTTTTCTTCACCTCTTGGTCCACTAGAGATTGCTTAGTTACTCCCAAGCAATAAATTTATTACATTTACAAGGAATTAATTATGTAAAACTTTAATTCAGGTGTGCTGACGATGATTCATGTGAGGAGAATGATAACCCGACTAAAATACAGTTGGTCTGTGCTCAAACTGGCGTGTGCAGTAGTGTTTGCCACCAATGTCTTTTTCCTGCTGCGACTTATTTCCCGAGAAAATATAGTTTACTTTTTGGACAACCAGAAGGCTTCAGCTGCTGTGAGGCATTTGGTTAATCATCCACTGGCTCACTTGATCGCTCCTCAAGATTCACTTCATGAAGTTGAGGTAAGTTGAACAAATAGTATGTTATTATTTAGATCTTTATTGTTAGTAATTATTATTTGTTTTGTTTTTTTAATTTAAGTGCGCTCACATTTAAAAAAAAATAATAGAAGAAGGCATGGTACCAGGAAGGAGAGGCAGGGGCCGACCAACACGAATATTGGCACATAATATAAGTGACTCCTAGAGTATGAAAGGGCATGAGGCGGGAGAGCTGGCAAGAGACCAAGTTTCTTTCAGGCAGACTGTGATGAGAGCCACATTCTGCAAAGGACCTGTTACATGATGATGATGACTCACATTTTAGTTCAGAATCTCTAAAGATGGAAATCAGGACTTTTTAGCTTAAATATTACAGAACGAATGAACGACTTCTTTATTTTTAAAGGGTAAAAAATTGGGCACGCAGGCCCATCTTACATTCAGCCCTTCCAAACATCCGCCTCTCACACAGCAGTTCTGTTTTATCAGATGATCATCATGGTCTGAGAAGAGTGGCAAGGAGGGACAGGGGATCTGGCCGAGGCTGAACACTCAAGAGAACGGCGAGACGCATGTACAGTCAGACAGTTACTGGTGTCATCGGAGTTGGAACTGCAATTGCTGCTGAAGATATGAACAGAGCACTTATGTCTTGAGTAAAAAGATGTTGATTCGTAATTCAACATTCAAATTTGTCATTTTAAGAATTAGTTATTAAGAACACAAAACTAATAAATATGTCAGAGACAAAATATACAAATTTGCAGGACATCAGGAGCCTCTCTTGGCAGTTTTGAAACATCGCAAGCTAGCTTGGTTTGGGTACTTGGTGAGACATGATTCGATTGCAAAGGCTGTACTTCAAGGAACATTGGGGGATAGTCAAAGAAGAGGAAGGCAAAGAAGAACCTGGAATGACAACATCAAGAAATAGACAGGACTAAGTTATCATACACTTATTCATCAAGCAGAAGATAGGGAAAGATGGCGGGTTTTATGTGCTAGTGCTTCCATCAGTACACCTCCACGACCCTAATGGGTCAAGGGTTATGTTATGTTATTATCATTCTGTCCAGAACATCTATTTTTTTTTTTTCTTTTAAATAGAACCCATTCTTCTGTACATCCACCATTCCCTATTCTAAGTTTGAATTTTGAATTGTTTATGTTTGCTACTTTCCGATTGCATTGAACTATGCTAGGTGTCACAACCCTATGAGTACAGTCAGTGGCAGAATGGACCACACCGTAGGGTGTGCGTGTTCAGGTGACACCCCAGGGTTGACACAGAGGTCAGGGCCATGACTGGTCAAGTCTGTTCTGTTATTGCACTGTGAAACTAGCGCTCAGGAGAAACCGCTTGGCCACGACAAGAAAGAGTGAACTCTGTTGCAGACAAGTTCGCTACACGATTACCCCTTTGGGGACTGAGCAGGTTAACGGGTCAAGAGACACGAGGTGAAAGGAACGCAGGACATTCGGTGGACAATGGTCAGACGGAGCAGACGTGTTAGCGAGACAGTGATAGTATATTAGAGTTAGGATATTTCTTTAGTGACTCTTTAATGATTTTTTACAGTGTTCTGTTAGAATAGGATAGTCTTTTGTGCTGTGTATTTAACTGGTACAAGGTTTTGTGTTGTGCCACCATAAGTAAATAGTGTCCAGTTACTTCTGACCAGTTAAATCGTTTAGGTACATGTTCTGTGAGAGAATGTCTAGCCTTGGCACTCTGACCCTGCACTAGACAGAGGCTGTGACAGTTTGGTTGGTCAGTGTGTCGATAGATAAGAGCGTATCTTGTGCCAGTGTGGTTTGTGCACCAGGAGATTGCCTGTGGAACGTACTGGGGAGCGAGGCGATTGTAAAGCTCGTTCGGCCAGAGGGTCCAGGCTATAGGTGGCCACACAGCCGGAAGTCAACTGTCTATTGTATTACCTGTTCTTGCAATAAAGATTGTCGTGTGTGCTCTATGTGCGTTCGGGTTCAGTTTTTGTCAAAGGTTAGCTTGTCTGTCATAGGCCCAGTTACGAGCCACGGACCAGCAAGGTCACCCAGAGGTCTGTGACACTAGGCAGTAAATTGTCAAATGTACTGTTGTGTCAATAATCAGAACTTTTCAACTAAAATACTACAAAAAGATTCTTAAAATACCATGGTCCAAGAAAAGAAGAAACACCAACATCTTACATGATCATGGAGAAGAATTGGCTCACAAACAGCATCCTGCCCTGAACGTTGAGGTATTTTGGCCATGTCCTGTGTCACAGCAGTCTGGAGAAAACGGTGATGGAGGGTACAGTTTCCGTAAAATGAGGCAGAAGCAGACCTCCACGAAGGTGGATACAGAACACTGAAGATGCATTAGCTATGAAAGCACATAGGGCTGGACAATTGGCTAGAACGAGAGATGTGTGGGTGGTGATGAGACCCTTACTACAACTAATGAGTGGAAGATCGTATTAACAGAGATGAGATATCTTAGGAGAGCTGACGGTGTGACAAGAAGAGATAAAATAAGAAATTAGAAGAAGAGTAGAACTGAACACCAGTCATATAGTTAATTAAAGAACAACAAATGAGATGGTTTGGCCACCTGACGAGAATGCCCTGATACCAACTGCCGCAGAGAGCAACACTGATGAAATATAATAAACACAGAGCAAGGGAAAGACTACGTAAGAGATCGAGCTACAACATCAAAAGCAACCTAACAGAAATGAACACCAACTTGTACAATGCATTGGAAAAAGCGCACAAATGATCCTTACATCTCCCCCAACACCTCGTTGAGGTAAATGGTGGCAGAGAAGAAGAAGAAGAAGGTGATGAGAGGAACATTCCATAAAGGACCTTCCGATTGACTGATGTGTCATTATTTTCCTTCATAAGAGCCTGAGTTTGATTTTCTGTAGTTTCTTAAAAACCCAAATCAAATACATGACATGATCGAGCTCGGTTATTTTTCTTTATCCACAGAAGTGCATTCAGCCAAAACTATCTCTGGAGCACGACGCCTTGTCATTCGCATTTGAGTCCCTGCCGCCATTAAACTGTTCAGGGCCAAACTTTTTCTACCTCCAAAATGGATCTCTAATTTGGAATACAACATCAAAATTTAGTCGACGGCTAAAAAAATGTGAAATATATGCTATCAGACGAGAGTCTGACCTGAATGCATATTTGGAAAAGCTGGTTGAAATTAACGGAAGTAGCAGTGTTAAAATCGATGATGATTTTGTCTACGTAAGATGCCGGTTTTATAATGATGATGTTGATGATAGGATAAGGACAAGAAAAGAAGAGACGATTAATGCAGAGATCGATACTAAATTAGAAATAATACCAGTACAAGAAAAGACAATACATGATACACAGCTGGACATCAGCCAAAAAGATCAGGTTAAATTATTGGGTACAGCTCAAGTACAAGATAAATTATTGCTTGATTCTCAGTTTGGTACAAGACAGTACAACTTGAAAGTACAACATGAAGCGCGTCCGAGCACAAGACAAAACAGTACAGATAAAATAATATATGATACTTGGCCAGATACAAGACAGGATAAGGTTAAAGCGATCCATTATTCTCAGTTGGGTACAGTGCAGACAGATAAGGTTAAATTAACACACGATGGTCAGTTGAAAGTAGAGCAAGAAGATAAGGATAAAAATTTTGATCAGTCGGATACAAAAGACGCAGATACGCCTAATTCATCATATAATAATCAGCTGCGCATGAAACATAATACATTACTACACGATACTTATTTGAATATTAAACAGGATAAAATACCATATGATACTCATTTGGGAATGAAACAGGATAAAATACCACAAAATACTCAGTTGGGCTTGAAACATGATAAAATACTGCAAGATACTCAGCTGAGTATGAAACTGGATAAATTACCACAAAGTACAAAATTGAGTACTGAACAGAGTAAATTACCACAAGGTACACGTTTTGGTGTGAAACAGGGTAACTTACCCCAAGGTACACAGTCTGGTGTGAAACAGGGTAACTTACCCCAAGGTACACAGTCTGGTGTGAAACAGGGTAACTTACCCCAAGGTACACAGTCTGGTATGAAACAGGGTAACTTACCCCAAGGCACACAGTCTGGTATGAAACAGGGTAACTTACCCCAAAATACTCAGTTGAATAGCAAACAAAATACTTTTCCAAATGATGCTCACCTGGGTGGGCAAAAGAATAAATTACCCCGTGATACTCAGTTAAATATGAAACCTGATAAAATACAAGAGGATACGCACCTTGAAGCAAGGAAAAGTAAGGTTAAAATTAAGCGAGATACTTCAAGAACAGAAATTAATAATTCATCTGGTAGGCATTTATATAGTGAAGTAATCTTGAAAAATCATGGTTCTTATTTTCATCAGACTCAGTCTAATGTTGTTAATCAAAGTTTTATAATTCCTAAACTGAATGCTAAACATATTACAAATACAAACATGCATTTTAAAGGTATTCAGACAGTGAGGTCCTATCAAGGATTCGATACAGTGAATCCCTTTCACGGATCAGATAAAGTGGGGCCCTATCAAAGATCAGATACCTTGAGGTCCAATCAAGGATCCAAAACAATGAGGTCTTATCAAGGATCCAAAGATATTAATTCCACATCAAATGAAGGCAGAAATTATTTAGGAACTCATCAAGATTTAGATCATAGCAAAAGTGTTGGGGAGATGTCTGAAGCTTTAGTACCATTCAAAAAGACCCTTAACAGTTCAGGGGCATTTCAATTATTTTCTCAAATAAAAGATAGAGATTTAAGTAATAGTCTAGCTGGCCCAAATGCTGTTGATATGGAGCAAGGACATTTAAGTTTCACTAACGCGAGCCATACAGTTGTTGGTAAGGAAATGGAAAGAGATGAAAGTACAGATGACAGCTTACCGAGCATAGATGAGGAAAAGTATGGAGAGTTTGGTCGGGAAACAGAAGATTTAGAAGATTTGGATCAGCAGGGCTCGGATGAACGGTTCCGTAATTTCAACAGAGATCAAGATGAAATGTATCATGGTTGGGAGGATGCAGAGTTTGAGGAAAAGTACCTGGAGATGCCGGCTTGCGATGAGGAGCAGTTTCTGGTGCAGGTCACTCCAATGAAGCATGTGTTTGATCGCTACAGGAACATCAAAGCTGCCGCAGCCTCTGGTAAGTCTAGACTGCCTCTACCTCCACTCCTACTTCTGACACAGGTAGTTTCTGCAGTTGGCACTACCATCTTCTCTCATGGAAAGAGAAGAAGGACGTAGAGCATGAGGTAGACCAAGAACAAGATGGAAGGATAACATCAGAGAAACAGCACGATGTGCCTATGGTCGAGGCGGCCAGAAGAGCTAGAAACAGAATCTTATATCTCCCTCGACACCCACAGCGGTAAAAGAGGAAATGAAGAAGAAGAAGGCACTACCATCACCTGTTGTCTATGCTACTGCTACCACTGCCACCACTTTTCTCACAGCTGTTACTACCGTAACGACTGCAACAGTGGGGGACTTGGAATAATCTGGAAGTGGTTAAGAGGAAAGTGTTAATGTGTATGGGTATGTGTCCGGAGAGGGGGGGGGGGGGGGTGTGTCTCTCTGGTGAAGTGGTCAACCCGTTGCCCTCGAAAGGTCATCAGTTAGTTTCAGGTTCAGTTCAGTTCATGGGTGCAGTTTTTAATAGAGATCCCTGGAGATTGTCACTGGAGCTGCAGAGTTTGTGCTTTGTGTGACACTTTTGACAGGCACCTGGACGTTCTGTTTAGTAAAAAAAAAATCTGTAAATTGGTTATCATGTTAAAATTTCCCATTAGTTATAGCGTTAACAGCAACTAGGCCACAGAGTCAAGAATAACTTATTGTATGGTATGCAATATGGGAGGTAATCCAGTCATTTCTTTGTTTACTTATTACTCCCCTTATTCTGTGGGGAATTTAATATTCTTTTGGTCTATAAACTTAACTGTTAGGAATTTTTGTGTGGCTTGTGAAAAAAGTTTTGCTGTTGTTGTTTTTTATTTTAATAATTTAAGGATTATTCCACAGAATAGTGGTCATTAGTTTCGATTGTACGAGGTCATTTGGGGGAAAGAGTTAGGTAATATCCGTTATCGTCCTCCTGTGGGATGCAATTTTTTGTTATTTTGAAGCCTCAGCCTGGCTTTGTCGGGGGCCCTAAATATAGCCTGATGGCTGAACAGATTTTCCGGGACCTCCCCACGGGTGATCATAATCCGCATGGTGCCACTTTGTGTCATCGGGTGTTTATCGCTTGTGTGATGTCCTGGTGGGTTACAACTTACCTTACCTAGAAAGAGAGCGATAGTCTGCAACATTTTCCAGGTGCCACCACCCCCCCTCCCCCCCATTGAGTATACGACAAGATCTGCCCACGCTGACATAACAAGACGTGATTAAAAAGAGGAAAAAAAAAAAATCCTAAGAACTGTTGACAAGAGCTCGGAGACGAAAAACATCCACATAAGTCAAAGGGTCAGAGACAACTTAAAAAATGATCACCAACAACTGGTAATTTAGTGCCCAAATATCAGTTATGATTATTGACACTGTTTTGTCTTGGTGATTTCAGCTATTTTTGGTCTCAAGTTGGCAAGCTACAACAGAGAACACTCTCCATCTCAAGCTGGTAGTGCTGTTTTATTTTCATGACTGTTAAGGCTGACAAAAAAGGATTACAAGTACAGATAGGCTCAGAAGATTAACAAATACGTCACCCAGGCCATCCTAGAAGCGCAGGACACTAGGCTACAACCTGGCATCAGTGAGATGACAAAAGAAGAAAAAGAATAGACTTAAATTGCAAAATCTATTGATGCCCTTCCCACCCTCCCTCACTTTTTTTTTATACACCGAGCAGGTTGGAGAGACTGAGTCAAATGGGTTAAAACCTGAGTGAAGCGTAGTTCATCCTCTCGACTGTAATGACTTTAACTTTTGAATATTAATGTATAATGATTCTTTTTATGTAACAGCTACCGCAGATCTAAATGTGCTTATGTTTGGGATCGACTCCATGTCTAGTATGACCTTTCAGCGGAAGCTTCCGGATTCCTTGAACTTCTTAAAGAAAGACCTGAAAGCTGTGATATTCGAGGGGTACAACATCGTAGGGGATGCAACCACCCAGGCTTTGCTCCCGATGTTTCTGGGTGAGTAGTCCTGAAGTGGCAGGAATTCCTATGGTGTACTTTTGTACTGAAGCCAACGACGCCTGCGCTGGTTTGGGGTGTGTCGCATTTCAAAAGATCTTCTGGTAAAAGTAACGTTAGTCTTTCCAAGGCCTACCCATATACACACTAGCTCACTTCTGATTGGTAGTTCCTGAAACTGTCACCTTGGCACAAGGTTACAGGGGTGTTCCGCAATGCCGTTGATGTCGTGTGTTGTATATTTCATCCGGCCAGCGCTTTTAACACTCCAGCAACATGGAGAAACTGGGCCTAAAAACACCCCCCCCCCCCCCCCCCCCCCCCCCCAGAGAGTGCTGCAAGTCACAGGCATTCTCTTTCTCAGAAAGAAAAAAAAACGTAAATGCAATACAAAGCAGAAAGTAAACAACAGAGCGGGACACACCCATAACCTTCAGGAAAGTCGACCACCCCAACAAACTTTTAAATGAAAAAGTTACCTACTCTACTTGGGAAGACTAACGTGAACGTAACCAATCTTCTTTATAATTACCTAGAAACGGTGAAAAGATTTGCAGAAGGCCAAGGCTATGCTATAAGGACATCTGCAACCGTGACCTGAAAGATATCAAAATTGACACAGACACTTTGAAGAGATCAGCTGCAGACCAACTCCTTTGGAGGCAGATGGTGAAAGACGGACTGTCGCAGTTATCAAGAGGCCAAACTCAGCAAGCAGTCTGAGAGAAAACCAACCTCAGGATAATAGAGTATCAATGCTTCTATGTGCATTAAGTGGCAGGGAGTACCGCTACTGCATTGGAGTTGTAGCAGACGCTGTTCAAGATGGCCAGTTGCATGCACACAGTAGGGTAGTAACTGTCTTCACTCTGTCAGTCCTGAACAACTTGCAAATGGTCCTTGTTCATTCTAAAGATAATATAATGTTTTTGCTGTCTTCTGAACTGGGAGTCCAAAGGTTCTATCACAGAGTTTTTGAGTCAAGTGCTTGGTGCAACACTGTGAGGTGTGGATTTGATGTAGAATTTTTTTTTTTTTTTAATTGTTGACTGCACTACTGCACTATTGTCTGGAAAGACGGAAAGGTGCCAGTCATTGATTGCATTAAAATAGTGGGTGGCCAATTACATTCAGAATAATTAGTACTTTTGTGGGTGCAATGCTGGCTTTCAAAATTGATCGTACAACAGTGAGCTGTAATTCTGGTGTGGGACAGTTAGTTTTTGGCACATCTGACAGCTGCTTTTGCTTCAGTACTGACAATTGTCTCAGATGGGACAGTGGAGGACTTCTTGTGTGATTGCCATTGGAACAGAAAAAGAGCAGCTATGGGGGCGACACGTCTGCAGGGATGGAAAAACCTCGACTGACGACAAACTGAAACACTTCTTCTTCTTTACATCCTCTTTTTGCTACTTCAGGTGTCGAGGAAGGTATAAGATCCTGCTTCTTGCTATTCTAGCTGCTTCGACCATAAACACTTCGTGGTGCTGTAGAGTTTCTCTGGTGCTATCTTTCCTTCTTGTTCTTGGCTGCCTCTTGCTCTGCGTCCCGCTTCTCTTTTGGTATATGCCTTGTATGGTATTGCGTCAGAAGGCATTCTCTCCAAGTGGGCAAACCATTTGATTTGCTGTCTTTGTATGTAATTCAGAATTGGTTCTGTGTCAACTTTATTTCGTATGACTGAAACACTTCATCATCATCATCAGTTGCCTTGCCGACTGGCGTGTTTGCGATCATGCCTCTCCATAATCTGCGATCTCCTGCAGCATGTATCAGTTCGTGTGCCGACACACCTCCATGCCATGCAACAAGACTGTCAAGCATCTTTTCTCCTTGTCTTCCTCTATCCCTCCTTCCACAGATCTTTCCAGTGGTCACAACATGTTCTATTTTTCCTCTTCTCATAACATGGCCGAAAAATGATGACTGTCTCCTTCTGATGTCTGTGAAAAGTTGTCTTCGGGCTCCAGCCTCTTTCAAAACTTCTTGGTTGCTCCTGAAACACTTACTGCTTTTAAATACCCTAACCCTACCTGCATTTGACATCAGTTTATTGTAACCCTAGTGTTGCCCCAGTATAACTGTTTTTATGAGGTTTAGCAGGGTTCTGGGATTGGCTCCAGTTGAATTCTCATCCCAGTAATGGCCAAACTGTTCAAGTCATTTTAAATGGCCAAACCATTTCAGTGATTGTTTTTTCAGTGACTTTAATTATAGGTATTGTTCTAATAGTTCTTGTAATTTCTTTGTTTCTCACGTGAGCTCTTATAGTTTTTTTGCATGGCCTTTCTCCCAATTCTTATTTTGAAGGTGGTTAGTTTGCTTTCTTTCATGTTCTTTTGTCAGTGTTCAAGGTTGGTTTGAAGATTGCATTTATAGCTTGTTAATTTGTCTATATGCCTTTTTTGGGATAGCCAGGTGTTTCAAAATTGGGATCAGTTCTTCCTCTTCTTCTTCTTCTTCTTCTTTATTGAAAGCTCCAGTGGAAAGTCCTGGTTGTTCATCCATTTAGACTTTGGCTTTGTGTCAAGGCCTGGAGTTTGCATAAACATCCGATCTCCTGGCTTTTTTGTGTGCAGTAGATTGTACTTTGTCAGTCGGGCACATAGATTGTACATTGTCAGTCGGGTACATAGATTGAACCTTGTCACTCGGGCAGATAGATTTTTCCTTGTCACTCGAGCAGATAGATTGTACCTTGTCACTTGGGCAGATAGATTGTTCCTTATCACTCGGGCAGATAGATTGTACCTCGTCACTCGGGCAGATAGATTGTACCTTGTCACTCGGGCAGATTGATTGTACCTTGTCACTTGGGCAGATAGATTTTATCTTGTCACTCGGGCAGATAGATTGTTCATTGTCACTCGGGCTGTTAGATTATACCTTCTCACTTGGGCAGATAGATTTTACCTTGTCACTCGGGCAGATAGATTGTACCTCATCACTCGGGCAGATAGATTATTTCCTTGTCACTCGGGCAGATAGATTGTTCCTTGTCACTCGGGTAGATAGATTGTATCTTGTCACTTGTGCAGAAGCACTCTGACTTCGAGGGAAGCTTCCAAATAAGTCGACTCCTACGACATACTTGTTGTGGAGGCTGTGTATCTCTTCCTGTTTTCCCTACAACGGAGCCCCAGAACCCACACGGGGAGAGGTCAGTTGATCCATGAGAATGCTGGCTGGTTGAATTCTTGTTTCTGTCTACTGTTGTGTCATCATCATCATCATCATATGCCATGCTGACTGGCGTAGGCGTTCCTGCGTCTCAGTCCCTTATCCTCTGGGCCAGTTCCACATATGATATCCCTCTGTGCCACCGTCGCAGTGTGCTAATACAATCTTTATATATTCCTTGTGATGTCTCCAGTGCCCCGATTGGGGGGAAGGGAGGAGCAAATAGACCCATGACCCTTTTAACAAGCTTGTCGTAAAAGGTTACTGATTGCTGAATTCAGATGTGGTTTCGGAGGCGAATGTTACGAATACCTTGGAAGCCAGAGTAACTAACAACGATTGTTTGAAAGAAGCTAATGAAAGTAGATCTCTATATACAACAATATAAGAGAGACAAACACTGTTCTTTGGCCACATAATGAGAAGAGAGACATTGGAGAAGATGGTAACAACTGGAAAGATCAGTGAAAAAAGGGGTAGAGGCAGACCAAGAGAGATGATGCTGGATGGGCTAAAACGATAGCATGGAGGGATATCATCAAGAGAGCTGTTCCAGGCAACCAGGGATCGTGATCTGTGGCGACGCATGGACGCGTGTACGCCAGCTGGCATGGCACATGATGATGATGATGAATTTAGATGTATTGGGCCGAAAGGTACACTGATCGCAGCCTAGCTGTAAACCACAGTAAAGTGTGTCTTCTGCCGTTCTAAAGGTAACTCAAGAAGAAGAAGAAAATCTTTATATTTATCATGTTTGTTTCCTTCCAGGTCAATTACAACATGAAATTCCGGACATTCTCGAGCGGCACCTCGACGGTTTAGATTTTGTTTGGAAGCGTTACCGAGAGCGCGGCTACGTGACCTTATTCGCTGAGGATGAACCTCATCTTGGTGTGTTTAACCTGCGACTCCAGGGATTCGAAGAGCTGCCCACTGACCACTACATGCGCTATTTTTGGCAGGTAATTCTTTTTTTGCTATTTTGACTGTATTCTGGATTTTCTGTCCAGGATATTCAGGTGTGCAAGATAATGAGGAGGCTGATAGATTAGCTGCTGCAGCTCTTCTGGGTGGTGAGGTGCTTTATGATAAAGTGGAAGTGGTTTATGATCTATGGCAATGATTCTCAACCTTCCTAATGCCGATGATGGTTTGGACATGTATGCAAAATGGGACAAAATCGACCACCGTGGCAGGCATGGGAGGCTAAGAACCAGGGAACCAGACCTCCAGGGCGACCCAGGGTCTGCTGAGAAGACATCCGACAGTCCCTAACTGACAGAGGACTGATATGGAACAAAGCCAGAAAGAAAACTGCTGATAGAGACGTCTGGCGATCTCTCTGGCAAAACTCTACACTCCAAGGTTGAAGAGGAGGGACTAATTAAGGAAGTAAGTAAGGAAGTAATGAATGAAAACCAGTACCTGGAGAGAATCTTCTTCTTTTTTTCTTCACGTTCACCAGCTGTACACTCTGGCGGAAAGTTCTGGTTGTTCGTCCACTACTGAACTGAAGTCCTGCTCCAGAACCTGAGTGTTGCGTGTGCATCAGTTTTACAGATCTCATTCTCTTGAATACAGACTGTTGGTTCCTTGCCTCTCCGGCAGATGCACTCCAACTTCAAAGGAAGCTCCCCAATTAGTCGACTCTTACGACATGCTTTTGGGTAGGCAGTGGGTCTATTCTTGTTTTCCCCTACAATGGGGCCCCGGAACCCACACGGGGGCCTGGAGAGAATGATGCAGGGAGAACTGACTTGAGCTCTGGGCTGCAGCCGAGACTCTGGGTGAAAGGCAAGATGAGTAGTTAACCATATGACAACAGAAACCATAAGAATGAAGACTCTATGCTGACTGCTAAGAGGGGAGATGAAACTAATAGGGCGTGTCCTGAGTGCTGTTATGTCAAATATTTACTCACATGTTGAGGACTTATGGGTCTGTTCTTTTGTCCCCCTAAACAGGACCGCAGAACCCACATGTGTTTGGCAGGTAATTGAAATGGGAGATGTTGAATGCTGAATTAAGAATCGACATTATGGCACTCAGGACACTGTCATAAGTACTGAGTCCCCCATCTTCAGCAGCAAACAAAGAGTTCCAATTTCAATGGTATCAGTAACTTTCTAATTGGACATCCTTATCGCCTTTCCCTTCAGTGTTGACCTTCGGCCAGATCCTGCATCGCCAGTCTCCTCAGACTGTAATTATCTGTTTTTGCCTCCACACTGTTCACTCGCTCCCAAAGGGCCATCACAACTTCTAGTTTAGCATACATCAGTTCACCACCAAGTGGTGCAGAACGAGCCAGTCTTATCTTCCTGCTCATTATGGAAACAAAATAGATCAGAAAATAAAAACAGGATTTAGGAATGGCAAGTGTAGTTATATACCCTCTGCAATGAATATGCTTAACAAATTCCAGGCTCGGTTCATCAAGCAAGAATTGATTGCAACATTAAGCAGTTTGGGAATGGCTTGCCTAACCTTTATCTTTATGCCAGGGTATGCGGGTGTCCTGGCTGCGTGGATTTGTATCATGAAATGGGGCGTCGCATGTCGACCCAGCCTAAAATGGGTACCAGGATGGCTATCCTGGGGAGTAAAAACGGCAACGGCGTAATGCAGACCACATTACCCATCCAGTGCCGATTGGTCTGTAAAAATGTGGGACGCTCTTCCTATATACCCAATGTGCCTAAGGCGTGAAAAGGGATCTTTACTTTTATTTACTTTATGCGGGTGTTCAAGACAATGAACATTGAGATTGGCTTGCAGACACTGCAGCTGCTAAAGCTGCTCCAGTGCTGGATGTTATCAATGCCATGAGCAACACTTACCACAAAGGTGTTTTCGGTAAAGTACCTGACCCTGTATGAATGTCTAGGTTGATTGACATGGAGCTGTAACCTGGAGCTGCAACCTGGAGCTGTAACATGGAGCTGCAACCTGGAGCTGTAACATGGAGCTGCAACCTGGAGCTGCAACCTGGAGCTGTAACATGAGCTGCAACCTGGAGCTGTAACCTGGAGCTGCAACCTGGAGCTGTAACATGGAGCTGCAACCTGGAGCTGTAACATGGAGCTGCAACCTGGAGCTGCAACCTGGAGCTGTAACATGGAGCTGCAACCTGGAGCTACAAGAAGTTAATATTTTGTAAAGGGGACGAGATGTTTAATTAATCAATGCAGAACAGGCATCATCAGTCATTCTACACTTGTGAAGCTTTTGAGGAGGAGATCGGAGTACCTATGGATCTTTCCAGATTGCTGTTATGATGATTCTCATCAATCACTTGTCACTATTATTAAGATATCTAAAGTTCTCCTTTGATGCTGGAGCACATCTGACTAAAAGGTAAGGAACCAACAGTCTGCATACACATAAGCTAGATCTGTAGAACAGATGTGCATGCAACACTCAGGTTCTTGAAAAAAGAAGACTCAAGTCCAGAAGTAGACAAACAACCAGAAGAAGTCAGATAACTAATGAACTTTTAACCTTTTTGTTTTCAGTCGCAAGCACAGTCTCACTTAAAAAGTGACTGCAGTGCCAAGTATTGCACTGGCCCTACGCCAAACCACCATTACCTGCTTCAGTACATCACCGATTTCTTCCACAAGTATCCCAGAATCCCCCACTTCGCTGTCGGATTTTCAGGGGAGTTGAGCCACGATGAAGTCAACCCGTCTCAGTACCTTGACCCAGATTTGTTAACATTTTTAACGCATTTTAAAGCCGAAGGGTATCTGAACAATACATTGTTGATTCTGTTCGGCGACCATGGATCTCGGAAAGGGATACTGCGTAGAACTCTTCAGGGAAAGATAGAAGAAAGGCTACCCTTTATGTCAATGGTGTTTCCTGAAAGTTTCAGAAAAAAGCACAGAGCTTTGTACGAAAATCTGAAAAGAAATGCCAAGGGATTGACAACTCCATTTGACATCCATAAGACTCTGCTAGATGTATTGGATTTACCTAAGGTATCGAACTTCATTATTATTATTTGTTTTTAAACTTTTTTGTGGGCTAATTGCCACTTCAGTGGCGTTTGAATCCATCCTGCTAGAACTGATCACCATTAAAGTGGCGTTTGATAGCGACACTCTAACATTGTTTTGTTTGCTTGGAAAACAAATTTGTATGAACATGTTTTGAAAAACTAGAATAAGCAAAACAAATGTTAGTTTAGGATGCAGATTGAACAAAATATTTCATTTGGGTCATCCAAATGTATACTAAAATGATTATAACATCCAAAGTATTTAAAATAATTGTATCAAATAAAGACTAGCTGATATACAATTGAA